>OMLP01006466.1:10665-21952 GCA_900302685.1 Spondyliosoma cantharus | reverse complement strand
CCCTTGCTTTCTTCTCACCTTTTTGTAGTTCTAGTATCTGCACCCATCCACTGTGTGCTCACACACACACACACACACACACATTTGTGCCCAGACCTGAGAGCGCGCCACCAAATACAAAAAAAAGCGTCGAGGTACAGCAGCAGATCCGGCTCAGTCTCACCTTCACACTCTGTGTCATATACAGAGCACAGCTCGCTGCCAACACTTTCACATGAAGTCACTCTCATTAAATTAAAGGTCACACAACTTCTATAAGACTAACACACAGCACCTATGTGTCTCTCGCGGCAACACACACATCACCTTCTGAACTGCAGTTGTTTGCATGCCAGCTCATTAGTTTTTCCCCTCCAGGCCTGCAGCATAAAGGCTCTCTCTACCTTTCCCCTAATAGATAAAGATCTCATTATTGCCTCTTATGTTTGCCTGTAATCGTGTGTGTGTGTGTCACCCAGCCAGGCTGGCCGTCAGCCCCTCTCCCCCAAGGCCAGGCAGCTTTGTCCAGGCTCGTCTGTGCTGGATGTGCAAAATTTACAATGTAAAGTCCCTGTTTGGTTTACTGTGTGTGTTTCTCCCTGTTGCTTCCAGCATCTATGAATGGTAAATTCATGAGCCTCTCATATCACCACGTGGGCTGGTATGAAGGTTTCTGGAAAGTTTAGCTCATACTTGCGGCCAGCTTATAGGTGTTTTGGGGGATCCTGATGCACAAAAGGCTGTGGTGTTTTTACACTTTTATGCATGTTTCTCCAATACTTTATTTGCCTGATAAAGCATGTGCAGCGGCAGAGAGAGTATATGCATTGTGTGAGCTGAGAGAAACAGGATGGGTGGATTTGTCAGGGCAGGTGCCCACATGTTAGTCAATCTGCAGGCAGGATATTGCACTGGCATGACACACAAACACATATTGCCCACAATATACACATGGGCCCCTTCAGCAGCTGAAGCGATACTTCCTCCTCGTACTTCTCTTGACCCCGCTCTGCTTTTCGCACTGTCTACAATTCTCTAGAAATCTGACTTCATCTTTGTGACACAGCCGTGTCACCCAGCATCATCCTAATCCACCCAAATAACACATCAAGTCACCATATTTAGGCTCCACTTCCGCAAAACTGTTTATTGTTATACAGTCATAAAGTTCAGGCTGCCAGTAAAGGTAGACCAACACTCCTTCCAGTCAGAGGCCCTCACGTATTATATTCATATGAGCCCCTTTATCAAACATCATGAAGTTAAAGTTTCTACTTCAGCTTAAAGCGAGACTTTGTTAGTCTTGTAAAGTGTGCCAATGCCCAGATGATGACACACTAGCTGTAATTTCCCTTAATGTCCCAAGATTCTATTGAATCACTTGCTTTAAAGACAACGCTGTGCCACAATAACAGATATAGAGACAATGGCGATGATCGGTGATGTCAGTTACACAGCAGCATCTTTCTACAGTTTGTGAAGATTAGCTAACATCAGCAACCGTAAACTAAAGGTCGCACCAATCCAAGTGACGCTGTAGCGGCAAAGCTCCTTCTTAACAGAGCACAAATTAAAGGTCCATCATATGTTTTCATTAGTGTATAATTACCTGAAATTAAAACGTTCATGTTTTCGTTACCTAAGAATTAGCATCCGTCTTCCATGGAGTCCGCCATGTTGCACCGCCATGTTTCTACAGTAGTTTAGAACGGACAAAACACACACTGGCTCAAGTGAGGGCCTACTGCATTTTTTGCATTTTTAGCAACCACAGTGGTTTAACTCGTTTGGAAGAGCAAAGCAGTATTCATTTGGTTCCATTCTGCAAAATTACCACTAGATGCCACTAAATCTTACACACTGGACTTTCAACCCTGCAGTTCCCCACAGGGATATAGGTTATTTTAGCATATTTCGGCTCATTGTTTTGGTTTTCCAGCTTGCAGTTCTGATCTCATAAATCTCTGTACTCACTCAGCGCCATCTGTCAAGCAACGAATAGCAGACAGAAACAATTCAACCAAATGAAACCAAATTAATTCTATTCATGTAGCCCAAAATCCCAATCGAATTGCCTCAGCGGTCTTTACAATCGTACAGTCAACAACATCCTCTGTCCTTAGATCCTCGATCCTCGTGTGAGGAAAAAAAAAACTTTTAAAAGGGAGGGATCTCTCTCTGTGGATGGACAGACTTGCAATAGATGTCACATGTACAGAACAAAACAACAAAACCACAGTTTACACATTTAATTTATAGAATGTCTGATACAAGTAAATTATATAAGATATATGTGAAGTGAGTGTGGATCCAGGAGGACGACTGAGCCGCCAGCTTGTTGCACAGCAGATACAGAACAATCACTGAAGCCGCTTTAAACTCTCTAATTTGTTAGAGGAAGATTTTTTTTCGGTTATTTTTTTTTAATGGATGTAGAAAAACAATAATGCCAGCCATTTTGCAGAAGAACCCTGTCTCCTAAATATATTGCTTTTATAGTAATATTGTTTTCATAATTACATTGGGTTGAGCAACAAAGTGCAGGACTGTCACACCAATGGGACCAGGCTTTGTTTCCAGACCAGTCTGTGGTTAAGTTTAGGAGACAGAAGATTGTGATTTCAATTGAATGTTCATATAAACTCATGAGCATAAAAAAGTTCAATAATAATGCATTCACTGAAAGTTGTTATTGTATTGCAGGATTACCTATTTTGGTGGAAAACTTTGGAAATATGTTGTCATTGAGTTTTAACGACTTGCCAGGGATGTTGATTAACAAGATTTCCTCATTATGTTAAGAGGAAACAGTCAGCATTACACTTCCCTCAAACAATGTTTGCCATCACTTCGCACCCAAGGAAGTGCAGTGTCAAATTTGGTGCAATTTGGACATGCGACACACCCAACATTAATAGCCCTAAAAAACGGCAAATACAGCACTGTAAAGCAGCAGGGGCTTGGCTTCAGCGCTCTGGCTTTGTGGCTCTGCAGACTGAACTTTGGCTCACACGCAATCACTCTCATGTGGTCTCATGGGGAAGTAGACATAAACAAAATGGAGATCACTAGTAGTAACACATTGCAATGAGAAACAAACTGAGAAGGTTAAACAAGTCTGGATGAGTGGGGAGATTGGGTCAGCACAGGTTTTTCCTATTCTTCAGCGAGAATTGGAGGTGAGATTTTGAGTTTCCATCAAGAGTAACACGCTAGCTAACTTTAGCCTCAAGGGCTAGAATGTTTACGGTTGCTTGGCAGCACCGTCAGCTGTTCTGGGATGCCTCTCTCATTGGTTGCAGTGGTTTGGCTCGGAAAGTACTGATGTAATCACCCAGGTCGTAAATATCAAACTTCTGATATTATTGGGCCCTGATGAGTCTGTGAGCGGTTCAGGAAGCTTAAACCAGATAATCTGTGCTGCACAGCACGTACTGAACAGGCAATGCTTTGGTAAATGTCATTCCTGGGGGCCAGGGCTGGCAAAACACGGTCCAAAAAGTGTGTTCATGTACATGAACATAAAAAAGAATGATAGTCTTCTGTTTTCCTATTGTGCTTTTGGACTGACATGCTGCTGTAAAACACTTTATTCTACAGTGCTGTTTTAATGGACCTCATAAGATCTTATTGTTCCTGAGAAATCCAAGAACAGTTTTTTACGGCTGTTTTTGTCTTCACACCGGCCCCCGTCCACCCGCAGCAGGTGAACTACATTGGGTATCAGGGCAAAGTAATAACTCTGACACATCACGTAACTACATGCATACTTGGCCGCACTGCTCAGCTGCATTACGTCTCCGCGTTTTTCAACTTGTCAAAAGCAGAACCAGCCATAACACCAGAGTATCACCAGGGAGTAAGGTTGGGAAACGAATTCACAGAAAGAAGAAGAGGGAGAGAGTACCATATGTGGGTGAGAAACATGTTCTCATACAGGCTGTTTTTCTTTTGTTTCAGCTGCGGCCCCACCTTAAATGAGGACAGGGAGCGAGGGAGCGCACTGGACAGAGGAGGAGAGGGGAGAGGTAGATGGGAATTCATTGAAGAATTGGGCATAATGTGCTCTGGGCAGTCCCCGACCCAGCTGTTTTCCATTCAGTGGGAGTCCGAGCGGTGAAATGTAGCAGGGGTGGGATAGACAAGCAAGAGCGAAGAAGTGGAGAAGAGGAGGAGGAGGAGGGGAAGCTGTAGAACATGGCGTGAGACACAACATGTCGAGGTCATCGTGATGGTCTTTTAAGAGCATTGGTGTGTCTGTCTCCCTGTTTTCCTCTTTCTCTCACACATTAAGTAACCGTGGACACATTCATTACACATTTATCACACCACAACACACTCCCTCTGAAGGAATGACGGCTGATTTTTATCTGCTGCATCTTCTGACACCAATCAGACAGTACCTCACTACTTCCTCTTTGACGCTCTCCATGTGTGGTTTCATCTGATCCTCTGGTCTCATGGCATCCAAACCTACATACAATTATAAAAAGAACATTGTCCATCAGAGTGTAACGTCATTTGAAGTTGTTACATGGCTACGTTCATCCAAGATCTTTCGATACACTGAATGGGTCAAGTAATGGTCAGTTGTCACTATTGTGTTAATGGTAGAAGCATTAAACCATTAAGTCGAACTGAAACCAAAGGTGGAGTAATATATTTACGTGTTTCCTGTTAAAAAACAATCAGTGGAAAATCCCGTTGGCACTGAATGTGAGTTACGCCCCCCTCACCAACATCGACAGCTGCCCATTTGACAATAGGGAATAGAGTACCAATGCGTTTTTTTCTTTGGCGGGGCTAGCTTTATGGCAACCCAGGGCCTTGTCAGCAAATCGGACCGCTAACGTTAGCTAGATGGCTTAGTGAGCAAGTGGTAGCTGTTTAAAAGCTAAACTCTGTGCACCGCCTTGGTCCTGGATACCCTGTGATCGTCCTCCCCGCAGTTGGTCTCAGAGTTTGTGTTTGAACCCACCACCAGATGTGTTCAGTACAGTTATCTGCTGTTGGCGCCTACTTTAGCAACAAGTAAAGCCTGTTCATTAGGAAACGTAAAATAAAATCAAACGTACAATCAGTGAAATATTACTGTCTTTCTGAGCGCTGCGCCACTCGCTCACCACTTAAAGTTGCAGATTGATTGACGGGTGGATGGTGTGATGTTATCGGTTGAAATTGGTCACCACGAGCTTACGTCAGCGTACGTGACATTGAGTTTTACAGAAAGAATTCATGGCCAAATTTAATGTAAAGATACAAAGAAATTAATTTTTTTGGTGGTATTTTTTTGGCATCATCTGTCAGAGAGGTGCACAATGTGACCGAGAATGTGATCTGAAATTGTTCAAAAGGCATTTTTTAGTTGTTTTTTTTACAAAGAACATGTCACGTCAGCCTGCTGCTGACCAAGCAGAAAGCCTTTATAACAAGTTAAATTCAGATATTGCTCTCACACCCTGCGATGCACAATGTTCTAATTGTCCAATCATATGAATGTGCGTTTTGTGTTCACTTTTTGTGCAGTGATATTGATTTTCCCTGTTGTGTCATGGCTAAAGTTTAAACAATGACAGTGCTTCTTCCCCATCTGTTTTCCTTACTTTTGGCGATTTTTCAAGCTCTAATATTACTTTTCTCACTCAAAGGAAGGGTTTGTTGCCGTAGCAACTCACGCTAGGGGAGAAATTCTGAAGACAGCGATTTCACACCACAGTTGCATGGTGGTTGCCAATTTGGTGCACATGGGTTTCCTGCAGGTATTCTGGTTTCAAAACATGTGTATTGGGATAAATCTCCATCCCCACCCCCAGTCACCCGATGTGAAAAGAAAAATTCTATGGTAGATAAAACATGATAAGGTGTCCTCTAGGGTATAAATGTATCATGTATTTCTGCGCATTGGTGCCCCACCACATACAGCTGATGCCCTTTTTAATTTTTTTCACCCCTGCCCCCAAACATCCTGAGTCCACCACTGGTCCCTTCTACTAAGGGATAGATAAAATACAGGGAATAAGTTCTGCTACATTGTACACGATACGTGACAACTCAAGATTCTTCATCCTCTAAAAATCCGGTCGTACATGCTTACTTAAGTGTATTGACAATAGGCAGCTGAACAATCTTGTGTTGGTCTGATTGAGCGTGAGATACCTTATGAGAACATGAGCTACTGGTTGAATGAATGTATAGATGTAAAGATTTGGACCCAGGTTAGTTGAGAGAGGGACAGCGAGATATCAGAGAAGGAGAAATTTAAAAGATGCTCCATCATATTATCTCGGTTTTTCTGGTTGTTGCTGAATAAACCAGACTGCACATTAGTATTAAACTGTGACTGAGGGTTGTGATCATGTCTGGTTTGCCACAAGGCCTACTGTAACACTGTAATTGCTGTTTCACTCTGTGTTTGTTTGAGTGGGAGGGGGGTTCTCTTTTGGCATTTTGTGTTCTGTATGTACAGATGTTCTTCTCAAATGTTAAATGTCTCAGCCTTTCGACGGTCCTTGAGCAACTCAGTGAAACACGAGTTATGGCCTCTTTCTAACGGGGACGACATCATGTTGAAAGCAGCATCGGTAGTTTCCAGAGATCCTCTCTACACGTCCTGGAGTCGCAGAGAAGTCGCAGAAGTCCACAGACAGGAACAACAGGAACGATTCTGAGTTACGCAAGCCCTTCCTTAAACAACATTGATACACTTGTCATTTCACACACCAGCACAGACATGAACACCCACTTCCTAATCTCTTTCCTCAGTGCTGACAGCAGAGGCACTGCAGCGTGTCCATGTGTGCAGAGTTTAAATGACTCTGCACTCAACACCTTTGCCCTTCTCGTGTCCCATCAACTCGACATCAGAAGTGCCAGGTTACACAAACATCCAGTCCACTGGAAACCCACTGATTATCCACCTTATCTGTTCATGTTTTACCCGATTATTCCTATTCAGGGTGGAAAAGGTCCGGAGCCTCTCCCAGCATACATTGCTCACATCCTGAGAAGTTCACCGCTCCTGGACATCACTGGCGCTTTCATTCACACCTGTGGACATTTTCCTTTCATTTGTGAGGTGGGGGAAATTGACACAAACACAAGCAGAACATTAACTCCACACAAAGTCAACATATCTTGACAGAAGTGGATTGAAGGCTCTCTGGGATGGTTGGAAGACCTGGCACCCACTCTGTACCCTCCCCCTGACATTACCAGGCTGAACCAGGGCACCTACTGCCCGACACCAGACACCTCAGACCTTTGCCATTTAATATGTGATGCCTCCAAGTGGCAGAGAGACGAGAGAGCAGGCCTGCTGCCAGGCTGTCTCATGGTCTGTCAGTATGAGCAGTGGGCATTAATGTTTCTGACAGCTGCCCCTCAATAAAGAATGAAGACAATATTACATATTGGACCTTCTTCTCTTTTTTTAAACATAATTTCTATCAGATACGATAAAACTACTTTACTTTGTGGGCAGTACGGTTTCTGATAAGGAAACTAGGAAAAATAACATTTCTTGGATCTTTTTTTCTTTCTTGTTTTGTGGGGTTGCGTCATTTCTATTAGCTTCTATCAGGTTCAAATATAAACCACAATATAATCATAATTCACAATACAAATGCCTTCACGGTCAGAGGAATGGTCGTCTTGGACCGTAAAAATCAACATGACCATGCAGTGACAATGAAGGCATATTTGTTTGAATAGAGGGCGTCTTGGAGTTGTCTTGTGATTTCTACGTGCACATGTGTCCGTATTGAAAGAGCGCCTCTACAAACTCAATTTGAGTCCAGATTATTTTCTCCCAGGGTAGCCAAACTTTATTTTGTAGGGAGGTAAAAACAGTGGTAAAACTATTGTTGTAAACTTCCATTACAGTTAACAGATGGATTCTGGTTCAACTTTGAGCAATCGTATTTACTATCCAGTGAACACATAAGGTTTTCTTGTGTGGAGGTGTATTATTACCAATTGTTGGACACCTAAGGTTCTGCAAATCCACAGATAAGTTAAAATATAGGGTTTTTTTCCATGGTGCAGCTTTACTTTTGTTTAAGTTACATTTTCTATTTCTCTATTTCATTTTCTATATTTGTCCTGCTTATGCTGGTTAGTTTTAGGCACAAAAATGGTGTGGAAAACATTGTGATTTGGCTTTAAAATACTTATTTTGGCCCGCCACAATCACAGCTGGAAATTGTTCAGAGTTCTTAAAAATATCCAGGGGTGTCACACTTACAAATTCTGAAACGTCATCGTCCCTCATCAAAAATAACCAGAAGTTTTACACACTCACACAATCATCACCATCCCCTCCACGTCCTGGTGCAAAAGTCAGATAATAAACATTGTAACAATAATGTTTTGTACAAATGTCAATATAGCACATTACCTTTGACATGTGGTTTTGCAGACATGTTAACTGCTAACATTATGTCCCGGCAAATCGGTCTGTTCAGTTTTAGGCTGGTGTTTGGACCAACTTTGGCCCAGTGTGAAAAACCACAGCCCTCTCAGCTCTTTGAATCAGACCAGTCTGTTAATGCAGAGGTCTGTTTCTTTCTTTTAAAAAAAAGAAAAGAAAAAAGAAAAGGTCTGGCCAAAAGGTTAAACCAGGCTCAACTTCCTCTCCTTCAACCAATCAAATACATGCATGGAATATTTGCTGGTGGTCAGCTTTGTAACATTGAATCTGTTTTAAATCTATGCAACAAAAGATAAACTGATTGCCACTGTGATAACTTTCCACAGTTGTAAAATCAGTCAGACAGAGTTGAATCTGTTACTCAAACTGGATCTTCATGTTTTTTTTTGTCTGAATGGCGGCTCACCCCCAAATAAAGTGATTGTGACAATCTGGCTAAACGTTTGGCTCGTTAACAAACCTGTCTGAGCATCTTACGTTTCTTAATATCGCCATGTTCCTACATCTCAGCAATCAACTTAGAGGGTAAACGATCGTGACAAGCTTGTTCCCCCGGACATTGGAAACACATCCTCGCTTGAAAGCTCTGGAAAAAGTTAGTTAGTGAACTTCGATAATAACAGATATAGTCTGAAAGCCACATGTAATAAGCTGGAATTTTCCTTTAACTCGGAGAAAAACTGCGCCTGCATTCCAGGTTGTGGGAAGAGAATGAGCTGAGACATGTGATGAATGTCCTGCTGTTTCTTTTGTTTTCACCTACTGTTCAAACAGCGTACAGTGGAGGGTGTCTTTCATTACACCTGGCGAATGTGATCTCTCAGGAAGCACCTTCGACTTCATGAATGCTGATGATTTACAGCACCTGAGAGCAGAAAATGCTAATTTGTTTAATGTCAAGAGGTAATTCGCGGTAAGTCGCTTGATTCATATCAAACATCTGGAAGGCACTATGATTTCTTATGTGCTGGTGATAATAAGGTGATTTTCACACAGTGGAAAAGGATACGTGTGTGTGTGTGTGTGTGTGTGTGCCTGCCTGGCTGGTTTTGCTCCTGCTGACAGAGTAATGGATCTGTTCATTGTTGCATGTGGACTGTGTGTGATGTATGAGATTCATTTGAAATTCTCTGTCTTAAATGAGGCACTCACATGTCTCCATATGGGAGGATATGGACTCGAAGGCGAATGTATTATAGGAAAAATGAACAGAAGTTGCTCATTTTTGTGGTCTCCGTCGCTGTGAAATGGTCTCGATCGCGGTCTTTTGTCTCATATTTTTTTTTTTCCTTCTAATGTGAAGCCCATATCACGCACAATAAATGTGTCAGAAAATAAAAATTGCTGCCGCGCTGGTCGGATACTTGGTTTGGAAATGGAGGAGATCTAATGTGAAAAAAATGAAGAAAAATATTAATTTAATTATATCCCAAACAGTAGTTGAAAAGATTGTTTGTACTTAGCGCTGGACAACGTGGCCTTTAAAGATTTTTTTGCAATATTTTTAGGCACTGTTGGACCCTGGATCACAAAATGTGATAAAGTGCCCTCTAGGGTGCCCTTCTGGAGGAGAAAACGTAACAATGTGCACTTTAGGTTAACCATCCAGTGGACAAAACATAGGGAAGTGCCCTCTCTTCACTATAAAGAGATCACATCCTGCATACATGTGGTGGCCTTTAATTTTTTTCCCCTGCCCCTAAAACATCCTGAGTCTGCCACTGTATTTAGGCTGTATTGCGATTGACAATATATATCTCGATATTATGAAATCTCCACAAAAGCACTTAAAAAATAGTAGGACAGGGCGATTTAATTAATATCTGTATTAAGACAATATTGTAGGGGTGACTATTGGTACTTTCACAAAATATTAACATGATGAGATTTTTGATAATTAGCAGTAATGTGGCTATAATGAGTTCAGAAAATTACATTACTTTGACTTTAAAACCCACAATCACAATATAAGGATATCCAAAGTCTAAAATGATAAATAGTCTTAAAGATATAATATTGCCCAGCCCTGTTATTTATAATTATTTATAACTGAAATATGTGTTCATGAGAACAGTGGCTAAATTAAATAATTTGACACATTTGCTCATAAATCCTTTATGCAATTCACTTTATTGCCAAGTTGATTTTGAGTATAGTAACAAACAAAAAAAACACGACATAATTCACATTGGCTTTTAAAAAAATAAAAGCCTTATCAACATGATTTTATCAAGACACCATAATTAAATGAAATTATTATAAAAAAAAAAAAAAACACAATTGAAATTTACACAAAAATTAACTATAAAACATTTGGACATGCAATAAATACATTCATTTCACTAAAGCAAAGTAAGATCAATATTGACAATTGAACTGCAGAAAAATACTGTTTGGTTTTAATGTATTGCTTGTTTTGAAAATGAAACACTGACTGGACAGTACTGATGTTTTCATGGACGTCTTGCTTTATGCCTGTTGAAATAAGATCTTCTACTGAAAAAATAAAAATCTAATTTCCATTGTACATTTGTCATGTATGTATTCTGTCATGTGTTGTTTTTTTTTCCCATCTATCTGCAGTGACTGCTGTCTGCGTGGCAGTGTGTGTTACTGCCGAACCACAACCAGTCGGGTACAACCAGCTTCCAAACGTCACAGCGATCTTCATCGAATCATAATCCATCACAACCATTGTCCAAAACCAGAATGTTGTGTGTGTGTGTGTGTGTGTGTGTGCGTGTGCGTGTTGCATTCTAATTGTTATGTAGCAGCCCAGCCAGAGATGACCACATAATGACCACATTAGTTCCTTCCTATTTTTGACCTTTCAGTATCTTAGACCAGCTCTAATATATGTATAACAACGACGAAGGTGCT
>OMLP01006462.1:12186-45724 GCA_900302685.1 Spondyliosoma cantharus | reverse complement strand
TGTGAGGCGCCGTGATACCACTGGGAGCTATCCCTCATTCTAAGGTGAATCTGTAATATCTGTCTGCAAATGAGCCTTTTCCCCAAGACTAACACAACCCTCTTTTCTCTATCACACCTGAATTGCATCCCAAATTAAAAGGCAACCATTTGTGATATGTCACGCTTGCAACCAAACAATAGAGGGACTGCCGAAAGATGGTGGACCACCAAAAAAAAAATAGCTGGTGCAGCTCTCACCTTCTGCAGGATCGGGTGGCCCGAAGTCCAGGTCGTAGCGCAGGATGTAAAAGTTATTCCACACGTACAGCTGGTTGTCCCTGGGGTTGTAATCCACAGCGGTGATGTACTGGTACTGGTTGGGGAAGAGGATGTCAGTGTACTCGCCCTGGCTCAGCTTGGTATTGTAGATGTAATCAATTTGGCTCCTGCTAGCCTCGCTCTCGTTCTCTTCGTAGGTCGAGCGCACCACGTGTAGCACGCCGCACACCATGAAGGCGTTCGAGGCGGACCGCTTGTCATACGCCGTCTCCCATGTGGCCTCAAAGCGGAGCGTGTACGGGTTGAGCTGGCTGACCACAATGCGGCCATTGTTCTGCTCCGTGGCGTAGATCACCCACAAACCCCTCTCATCTACTGCCAGGTCGATGTCGGTCTTGCCGCCCCAGCGATAAGGTGAGGTATCATGATAATTGGCATTATTGACAATAGCCTCGCCACTTTTGATGCGAGTGCGCAGGTCAAACTTGACAATGTTGCGAGTGCGTTCCTTATTAAAGAAGATAGCACCATCGTAGGCTACGAAGCCTGTCCCGTCAACGCGGTGTGGCAGTTTATAAGTGGTCGTCTGGCGTCCATTTTTGAAGTCCTCCAGAGAGGCGTACTCGATGAGGGTGTCTGTGCGGTATGGCGTCCAGGGCATGAAGAAGACTTTGTCACCGGCCTGCAGCGGGTCTTTGCACCATGAGCCCGCTTGCTGCTCTGCCTCAAAGAGGAAGGTGGCGTCTCCTACACCCTTCAGAGTCCCGGGACAAATGAATACTAGTGACAGAAAAGAGAGTGAAACAAAACACAATAAGGCAAAATATTTGAAACACACACAACACATCTGACACACATCATTCTCGCTGCTGACAAAAAGATCAGGGACTGTGAATTTGGAGGATTCTTTTAACTAGCGCTTTTGTGCTACTGCTAATGATTCGGGGGGGAAAAGAAAAAACAATGAATGCGTCATAAGGATTATTCAGAATGAGAAATGTAAGGTTAAGAGAGCTTGCATCTCATGGGTCTGCTGCTACGACCTAACAGGGACAAAACAAAACAAAATGTGAACGAAAAAAGGTAAAAATCCTGCAAATGAAAGACGTGGGAAATGGGAGAAGTAGTGGCCACACTGTTTCTGTAAATACCGGCATGTCTTTGACGTCAAATGCCACATGAACTGCTGGGAAGATGGACACACTGCACATGCATACTCACATGACTGAGGTCATGAACCAAAATGATAAGGGAACATACTTCACGTCTTGTGATAAGAGTGAACAACAGGTTGTAGATGGTGGTGGTGGCAGCAAAGCAGAGGTAAAATGAAAGTGGAAGGTTGGGGGATAGATTGAACAACAGTGGTAAAGGATTTTCACTACTTCTGAGACAGGAGAAACCACTGATGGGTGAGGGAGGTCATGGCAAGATTCCCATTTAGACGCTTTTAAATTGATTTGTTCAGGATAAAAATAAAAAAAAAAGGGACACAGTGAGTTCTTGTTTTCCCTTTCAAACTTTTTGCGCCAATCTCACTCAGCCATCACTGCTATTTCACATCACGTGCTATGGGTGCAGCAGAAGTTGGGCCAAGCAAACTAAGACTAATATATAAAACACAACTACTCTTCTTCAAAGGTTAACACAGTGCTATGCAAGAGTCCCCGGAACAAATCGACACCGAGCAGCTGGTGTTTTTCTTTCACATTGCCAGGGGGAAAAAAAAAACTACATTTGATGACCGTGGATGTCATATGAAAATTCTGTATTTGAAATTCATTTTTTTTTGACTCCATGGGTGCAAACAATCCTCCTATGGGTCTAGCAACTGACAGGAGAGGCAATCAGGAGGGGGGAGGAGACGTGAGGGGAGCTGTACTCAACACCACAGAACAAGGAGCCAGAGGAGGAGGGGTGGGGGAGGACCAGACCACTCATTTACCTTTTTGCTCCACTTCTATTTCAGGCATTGGAAAAGAAAGCAAAAAAAGAGTGCAAAAGGGAGAGAAAGGTTATCATGAGTCAACCACCAGGTACAAAGAGAAGAATTAGTCGGAGGACATGACCATGAGCTGAACTGCAGGGCTGCTATAGGAAAAAAAAGAGCTAGGGAGAAAAAAAAAGGATGTTTGTTAGTTGAAACGGCCTCTCTTCCTAGGATATAAAAACAGACAAGTTATGGCTGGAGACAAGCTATGTGCTATGTTTTCCAGCACATTAAACTCCTCATTCCTACCCTCTTTTAACTGCCAACAAAATAATGCATTGGCCACTGTAAAAGCAGAATAAATCCCTCTTAAAAATGCTTCTCCTAAGTGGCAGCAGAGAGAAGAAAAAAATGTATAAAAAAATTTTAAGAAAAAACTCCCGGTCATATGTAGACGGATAAGATTCTTAGAGAAACAGCACAGCAGTTATTTTTGGCATGTATCGACTGCGGGTGGAATTTGTTCAAACTTTCTAAACACAAATCAGAAACTGATTCCAAACTAGCTCGCCCACACACGTAAAACATGACACGGTGCTAATGTTACAGACCAAACTCCTAAATGAGCCAAAGAGAGCAACAGCACATGAGATGACTGATGAACAGTCGGCCTAATATGGAGTTTTCTTTAGCGGACTGTCGAAGCTACAGAGAGAGGCTGGAGACAATATGTGAAAAATTGGGAAGTTAAAAAAAAACAAATTGAGAGTAAAGAGGTTAATCAGGGAGAAGGGAAAGGGGGGAGGCAGGAGGTGAAAGGGAGGTCTGTTTGAAAGAAGAAGAAAAAAAGAGGTGAATATTTCTGAAAATGTTTACAATTCATCAGTTGAAATACAAAGTACATTCGCGGGCAGCGGCGAAGCCTAACGCTGCTCTTATAAACTAATCTGAAACACCCTTTTATGTTAGATTAGCTCAAAACAGATACCGTAGACAGAGTTTAAAATAGTGTCGGATCTAACTAACTCCACAGTACATTTAATTAAACAATTTTCACGGCGGGACACTAAAGCCGATTCATGACCGGAATACAGGAATTTGGTTAATCTTCGAAAAACATGCCGAGTCATCTCAGACTTTTTACTATTTTACTCTAATATCCTCTGTAATGTGTTTCCACAGGACATTAGTGAATGTAAGACCCAATTCTTTGTGATCTCTCCTTTTATTATCTCAGCAAGAGACACCAAATCTAAAGTCACTATTATTTAAGCTATTTAAAGGGTCAGTTCACCCAAATTGCAAGAAAATATATATTTTCTCTGTTACCCCCTAGTGGTATCCAGTCATGCATATAGTTATGGTTTTATTTGCTGCCTCTGAGATTTCTTCCACCACCCGAATGTAATAGAAGTGAGTGGAATTTTATTTCTGGTACTCACAGCAGGGGAGGATAAAACATTTTCTTTTGGAATATTTCTTAAGTGGAAAGTTATTCCAATCAAAACAGTGAGAAAGAATAACAGGGACACTGTTTCTGAAAAGTATAATTTACTTCTGTTGTATTGTGGTGGAGGCTGAAATCTCACAAGAACAGGGATGGGATTTGATAACCTTGAATTGAATCCAGAAATGAAATGTTTGCAGTCTGTAGCTACGACCTTCAAGTGGAAACAGGCAACTTTTTGTCACCTAGTGTTTTCAAGTGGTGCTATTGTCATATAAGACTTATTTTTCCTACAACACATGTAAAAATGCAAGGTTCTTCATTCATTTAATCTATGAGGGAGACGTGAAGGCAGATAGAAACGGAGCCAGGCTGCCAGCCGGACTTGATGGCCAGTCTGGCTTCATTTTCTGGGCAGAGTTCGTGCCCGGTGGCAGGAAAAATTGCATATTGAGCCAATCTACACGCAGATGGTGTCAATATTCTACAGCCACTACTTGGTGCAATCACCATTTTTCTCAAAATGATACATTAGAGCAAAACACTTTGTTGTTGGTAGTTTAAAAAAAAAATGAAAAACTGAACCACTATATGTAATAACAGGTGTATCCTACTAACTTATAGACCAAATTGTTCACAAGCTAGTTGACCTAAAACCTGGAGATCCAGTTGATCTTATATTGATTATGCTTTGCAGTAGCTGCCCCTCGACTGTGAATAGCCTGCCCTTGTCCATCAGATCCGCCCCCTCTGTTGACTCATTCGAGTCTCGGCTTAAAACATACTTTGACATTTAAAGCATCTGAGCCCTGCTGATCTGTACAGGGCTGCTTGTTTACTGTGTTTGTGTTTTTTTATACTTTGTACATTTTTGTGTTGATCTTTGAATCTTTGTGATATTTTATGCTCTTTTCCACAGATGCTGGCGTTGGACAGCACTTTGGTCAGCTGTAGTTTTTTTTTTTTAAATGTGTTTCATAAAAAAATAAAGTCAAACTTGATTATGGATGTTCCTAACTACTCATTTCCTTACGTTTGAAACAAAGTTTAAACTTTGACTAATCAACGAGCCTTAAAGTAACAGTCAAAACTATGTATAATTGTGTCTATAAGGCTCCAAAAGAGTGACATAAGATCTTAGGAGGAACGGTTAAGCCACATTGTTAGCATTAGTGACAGATGCTCATCTTATATAAAAAAAATATTTGACCAGGAAGACATGAAACTGCAGTATGAATTATGTCAAGATGTACTTCAAATCCTTAACGTTGATATAAAATGTTTAAATATTGGAAAAAATTTCAAACACAAAAAAACACCTTTTTTCTCCAAGATGGAACCGGTGCCAATCTGGTTTCGGACGCCTATATTGAACTATTCAGATCAATGACCAAAAGTTAATTGGTTTGTAACCCGAAGAGTTGGTTCCTAGCTGGAACCAAAGAAAAGTGCGAACCAAACCGGGCGAGTCCCATTTTACCGATCGGTTTTACAATCTATGATGGTTCTGCTCAAACCACGTGAATACTTGCAGCCGGTTGCGAGATAGCACCAAGTTTGAAGAAACCTGAACGGAACTGGTTCAAGAACCAGTGTTCATTTGGTGCAAAAGGGGCCAGTCTACGAGAGTAATCCTTCTTTCCCCTCACAGACAATCTCTGGCTGAGTGCAGACGCTGGCTTGCAGAGAACGCATTAACCAGAGAGCTGCCAGAAGTTTCATTTAGGCCATTACAGAATTAACATTAATTAACAAATACAATAAGGTCCAATTAAAGTTTCTTTAGCCTTTGAGCTTAACAAAGCTGGGTGTTTCGCCAACTTGGAACAACGTCCAAAATGGAAGCAGCTTTCAAAACACAAGCCTAAAGGCGGATGTCTCAAAACGCGGTAAAGACAAATCTATCTGCATGGCTGACTTCCACCAGAGTCATTACGGTGAACTGACCCTTTAAATGACTGTACTGCTTAATGCTTCACCTTAATCTATCATCATTAATGCCTTCCAAATACTTACAGTTTCCAGCTGAGGGATCATCTGTAAAACAGACATATATTTGCAACTGAACAGAGACTGTAGTTACAGCACATCTGTCTACTCTACAGACGCTTCAAAAACACACAGTAAGAGTTCAGGAGGAGATTTGGATGGCGATACTTACTATAGGGAACACACTCATACTGGACCTCTAAGTACTTGTAGGTGCCAGGGCATGGGTCGGGAAAGACATCAGAGCCAGTGACAACCACACACTGCGTACGGTTGTTGCACCTAGAGGAAAGAAAAAGATTGACCAGAGATTTCATCATGACTCCCCACAGCAAGAGTACTCGGCAAAAGACAACATTAATAACACCGAGGGGGGAAAAGTTCATTGTTACAGCTACAAAGAAAATTGATGAAATCCCCGCCTGGGCTGTCACATATGCATTCTAGTTTAAACCTTGGCAAACAGAGAGAGGAATGAAAGCATTAAGGCAGAGTAAACGGATGCAATGATGAATGGCAGAGTGAGAGGGCTGCTAAGGCATGTTGGGAATTAGGGATTGCATTTCCTCTCTTGGCATCTTTGTGTCACTATTGAAAGGGTTAACGTTCATTAGAACACACACGACAGGTGGCGGTGGCATGCGGTGGACTGGCCTCTGGTGAAAACGCGGAGGCTTTCAGCCCATGCAGGCAACAAACACAACATGAATGTTGTCGTTTCTGCCTTCCAGAATGATATAGCGTCCCTCAATGAATTACTAATGTGTGAATTGCGATGTGTGAGTGTCTTTGCAGATGTTTGCGTGTGCTAAAAAAAGTTCATGTAAAGAGGAAAAAGGTGAAGAAAAAAAGAACAGCAGAGCACCGAGTGTGTGTAAATGTGTATAGGGTGAAATTGGCTCCGCTTCAATCGAGCTCACTTGAGGCAGAGGGATTGAGAATAATGTCAGAACAGAGGCAAACAAGGAGAAAACCGGCACCAAAATAGGACATTCAACAATTTGCAAGACGGAGATAAATATTTCAGAAGGTCAGCAGCAGTCATGCAAGTTGGACATCACATTTCGACACTGGACATGACTTTCAAAGAACCATTAGTAATTAAAGAGGCTTTTCTGTCGCTGCAAAATGGGATTTCTGCTGCACAACAAACCACACAAAAACCATGACTGCGCGCTTTTAACTGCGCAGCGTTGAATAAAAAAAGGTGAACGTACATTAAGCAGAAAGAAACTTTACTTTTTCAGGCTGCACTCTAAATCCAGCTATGCATTTTCAAAACAGCCCCCCCCCGAAACTAATGGGTTATTAAACATCATATAAGGATATAAAAAAAAAAAAAGGTGCGAGGCCCATTATGAAGTTAACAAATAGCCTCAGAAGCATCAAGAGCGATGGTTTAAAACATCACTGACAATACGGTGCTAGCTGCACTTAAGAGATTCACTTTTATGGGCTTCACTGCAGTGAGAGCTGCTGTGAGGGAGAAGGGTCACTGCATCAAAATGTGAACTGACTGACAGCAGATGAGAGCTCTTCAAATACACTCTGAGATATTCGGTTTGATTCAGTGTTTAGAGTTTAGAAGTCTGGCTGACACTGTAGTTCTGAAACCCAGAAAGTACATTAAGTGGAGCCCTTATATACAATTTTGAGATAACAATAACTCCAGAGGAAGATAATGTTCTCCACTCCACTAGATATAAATGTCAGCTATAGATACTGTAGTGGATTTAACATAGGCAAGACATGATGAAGTTCATTTGATATATATGTAAGTGTCATAATGTTCTTAAAACAGGTATTAATGATACATTAATCAACAGAAACCAAACTGTACAAAGTGCGACAGCTAACCAAAAGCAAGAAAAGAGAACACTTTTCTTAAATTTTCCTGCCTTAACACTGGCTGCCCATTGCTTTTATGATTGATTTTAAAATCTTACTTATTACTTTTAAAGCCGTTCACGGCCCGGCCCCAGAATATTTATCAGAACTGCTTTCCCCTTTCCGACCAGCCTGAGATCCTCCGGCAGAAACCTGCTGCTCGTTCCCAACTGACACTTAAACACTAAAGGGGACGGAGCGTTTTGCTGTTAGGGTTCCTCTGCTCAGGAGGATATTGCACTTGCACAGCTCTATTTGAATGTATACATTGTTCTGTCCATTTTATCTCGATCGATGCTGATGCTGAGTGCTGATCAAATATAATAAAGCTGCATTATATATGTATAGTATATTTCCTCCACTTCCACCAGCCACAATATTACAATCATGTACTTGTACTTGTTGTACTTTGATATGATGAATGCAAACAAGAAGACACAGAGTGAGATTAATTAACATTCATTTGGACTCCAACATCTGCTTCTTTTAGCTCTCTTTTGGGCTCCACCTACTATGTTCACCAGCTAGATGCTATTTTTGTCTGCTGTTGCTGGTGCTCAGCAGGTAGTGATCGGTCAGTTTACCCGAGCTCCTTTGTGGAAAACGGCGGCCTAATTTGGCTGGATAAGAGCGGTGAGACTGAACAAAATCATTAAGATTGCGAACTGGAAAGACAAAAAACATTTGTTTATGTGCCAATACAGTTTTTTCCTTCCTGAAACCAATTCTGATACCTTAACTACCAAATATTGAGTACCAATCCATATATTTTCATTTATGTACATATATATACAGTATCATTTCTATTTTTTAACAGCTGTATTGAACTCATTCTGCATGGATGTGCATGAGGTTACACAAGTCATTCAGTGTTTTTGAATATTGGTTGGGAAAAAAATATCTTAAGTTGCATACAGGTGTACAGGAGATAGCAGGATCCTCTCCCTAATATATAAATTAAATGGTATTGTACATGCCAATAACCCGTCCAGCATTTTAAGGAAGTATCAGAGGCATTTCTGAGCTGGTATAAACATCAAAAAACTCTGAAATCAGTGAGCTAAAAGACTTTAAAGCTGCAGAGTGTAATTCTCTGTGGGTTTGTCACTGCAAATGAGCCTGTTTACATCAACTAAGGTCTTTTGATCCACCGTCAATATAAAAAACTATTGATTAGTGCAGCTTTACGTAAACACTAAATATATCTTTCACTGATTTTCTTTCAGAATTCGCTCTGGCATTTACTCCGCTGCAGTTTTTAGATGTTTCAGCTGCGGAGTAAAGGGAGGTGTTGTTGCTAAGCATTTTGACACGCTTGCTCTGTTTTAAAGTGCCACTGAAATCACTGCTTGTAATCTCTATTGCACTGAGCACAATCTCATTGTAGTAAAGTATTTGAATCCTGCTTGCTTTCCATCTAAGAGCTGTACCTCTGACCGGCTAAAAAGATTTATTTGGTCAGTTTCGCTGGGCCAGAGAATAGGTGGCCAAGTCCGCAAAAACAACCTTGTTTAGATTACCGTCTCGTGCATGAATAGGTTTTTTTTATTTTTTTTATACCTACGCTTGTAGAAAATAGAGATGTTGGCAGAAACAGAGAGGTCAGAGAAGACGTCCATTTACAGTACATCTTGACAGACTCAGAGTTTCCATCAGGTCCTTCATCCATTTTTCATCCAGCCACTTTTTTTTTGTCAACAACCTCACATTTTACTCCACAGATCACTCTGATGTAAATGTTGCTGAAAATCAAGCAGTCTGATTCCTGTCTATTTGGTGTTTGTTTTGAGAAACGGGATGATTACTTTTTGCCACAATTTCCAAACCAACAGAACTGCCACTCTGTGCAGCAGGCGTCCCACTGTTTCTATCTATCCAATCTTGTCTAATATGTTTGTTTATCTGTCTGCCGTGCTATTGCCTTTTGTTAATGTCCCCACAATATTGCAACACATTGTGTCCTAATGTGACGTACTTAAAATATCCTCCTTGTTTCACTTTGCTGCAGACTGAAGGAGGACTAATCAGAAGGCTCCCAAAGCTTTGCGACTGCTTTAACACTCCTGGTTATCGCATCAACCTTAATTACGGTCAGGAGCCCATTTCCTCTGATCTGAATCATTAGAATAATTCTGGTTAAGGGCTTGTGGTGCAAAGTCTTTCTCAAAAGCTTGCACGCCGCCTCCGGGGGATCTACGACAGAGTTTGAAGTGCAGCTCCGGCGAGTGCGAGTCAGACTTGTCAACAGATGTGATGCACAATGTAGCACGTTGCAGTCAAACCGAAGGGCATGGACACTGTCAGCTGCGTGTTACTGTATGAGAGCGCTGGGACCGGGCTGTAAATTTAGAAAGACAGAGCAAGACTGAAGGAGCTGATCTATGCCTCAGCTATTCTGTAGTGCTGCATCTCATGGGAGTAAATACAGAAGTGAATGATGCAAGGGGAAAAACCCAGAGGTGTAAGATAGTGGGCGATGATGCTCAGAAGCGAGCTAAAGGGGAGGGCAGGTTAGGGCAGAGCGGTGCATTAGAAGATGAACTGTGCTGGTTACTATTTATGAATAGTTCATCTGGCGCCCTTTAAAAATACACACACCTCTAGGGGTAGAGCAGCAGTGAAGTGAAGTGTTGCCGCACCGTCGTTTGACAGCGAAGCAGCGTCCTGTGAGAAGGTAACGGGGATAAAAGGCAGCGATGATGGGCATTGCTCACTACCTGAGGCACAGCCACTTCAATGCGGTACAAGTGTTTGAACAAAGCAAGCCCAATGTTCCGGAGAGGGAATTAAGAAGGTGTTCATGCGACTTTGCAGCCTCTGCGAGCTACGCTGATTATGACTCAAACAGCAGCAACAACGCGCAGCTGGTGTGAAGAGCTGCGCCGCACGGATGTCAATTCCTGCCTGTCAAGAATTAATCTGCGCCCCAGTTTTCTGAATTTCCCAAAAAAAATCCACCTACATAATCTAGTCAATGAAGGGATAAAAGGTGTGAGATGTTGATTAATTGTCCGGTATGTAGGTGGCTGCAAGAGCACGGTGATAATTTAAGCATTCCTTTTGTGTGCAGCTCAGAGAGGGTTAAAAAAAGAAAGAAGAAGAAATTAAGTCCACACTTTGCCTCTCTAGCTCCTGGTTATGTTTGTGAAATCAAATCCCTCCTCTCCCCGGAGTTTTACCTTTGTGATATAATCTTGTAGGCATCAGGGAGGTAGCAGTTGACATTCTCCATCTGGAACGGGTCAGCGTCACAGATCTTGTCGTCGGTCCGGCCGTAGTTGGCCGTCTCGATCATAATGACATCACTCCCCGGGCAGCGGAGATCAATTGCATATCCTTCGCATGAGAGCTCTCTCCTGACCAGCCCGAAAGGCAAGGCCGCACGGCTGAACCCTGACGGAGGAGACAGAGACGAAAAAAACTTTAGGCAAATAATGAAATTAATGAGTGGAAAAGGGATCGCTGCTTCAATACAATAAGACCACACAAGTCAGATCCACTGGCACAAAATAAATAGGCAACAGCAGTCCAATGTTTACCGCAGTTTTAAACAGACAGGGCCATAACACGCTATACAGGAATGGGGAAAGACGAAACAATTCATCTCTCCATCTCTCTGTGGCTTTGGATGTTGGCTAAAGGCATCTAATCTAAGTCATCGGAGACCTATGTTAACCTCATAAATTCTTGAGCAAACACAAAGGCTACAGAGACATCAGGAAGGCCTCCACCTAGAGAGCATCCACCGCAGAGCCGAAGCTCTCTGGACGGAGATGAGTCGTACAGCCCCGCTCATTTGTTTCTTTGCTTTACTTGCTCTGTAAAGGAAGACGGAGAAAAAAGGCAGAATCCCGGCAGAATGGAGTGTAATATAATCCATTTTACAGTGTCGGCGATCGAAGAGTCTGGAGTCCACACAGGAGGAAAAATCTATACACGGAACACAGCAGATGGGAGCGCAGCCAAATAGCTCTACTTTGGGGGAAAATTAACTATTTCACTCAAATCTGCCCCCCCCATCTCCTTTTTTCGAGAAGATTACAATAAAATTGGTTATTCTTTGGTATTTCTTTCTTCTACGTACTAAAAAGTCATGTTAGAAATGGTGTGGAGCTACAGATGTGGAGATTTGCAGAGAGAGAACAAAACAATGAGGAAAAGAAAACAAAAGAAAGAGAAATCCATTATCTGGGGTTAAAATGATCCAAAGTGAGAGAAAAAAAGAAAAGAAATGTAACTGTCTGCAATTCTGAGAAAACAATTAGGTAAAATCTAAGCAGAACATGCAAATGCGTTCCATTTAAGAAGTGCAAGCAGAGCGCTGCATGAACTGTCAATAATCGCTGTTGTTTGCAGCAATAGTGGGTCCCTGAGGGGGCAGCTACCATTTGTATTTTCTGCACTGCTCTCTGCTAATTAGCCCTCCTTTCAGCCTGTTACCTTTTCCTTGCTCCCATTGGCTCCCGAGCATTGTCATGTACTAACGCTTACCACCCCGGGTTCACTTTGCCCCCTCACTCTAATTATCCTCGCACTTTCTGACAGTCAGGGCCCTACGCAATTAGCATTGTTTGAACCGCTCAAAGTTGAAGTGATTCCGGCTTGAAATTCCTACCCCGAAACCCCCCGACCCACATGTCTGCTAGTCATTTCAGCCTGCTGCGCCCTGGCTCAGATATAATGATATTCTATGTCAGTCTGTTCATGTCACACTAGCAAACAGAGGGGAAAAAAAAACACACAGACATCTGTGAAACATACACTGTTGAGAGTATAGAAAAGTCATCGAGTATTAGGAGAAACTCCTGCACGCACAAGTAGTGGTAGCTGTATTACAAAATATGAAACTAATGGTATAAATTCTCTGGCATCCTGCCACTAGACATTTCATTATAATACCATGATCTATCTAATGGCCAGTAGATTCTGCTTAGCTGGACTGTTTATCACCTCATTAGGAGACGTCAGTGTAGCCCGACTGTAAGTGGAGGGCTGTGGGGTCACTCCATCTATTCCAATAACCACGACAATTACCCGAGCCTTTCAGAAAACCTGTCCAGAAATGGTGGATGATAAAACCCAGAGTGAAGTTGCCGGCTTTACGGGCGAAGACTAATGATCGTCCCGCCTGCTATTCCTCATGGAAGGAGTGACGGGTTTATCACGGCAGCGACAGAGAGCACACAGAAAGAATGCATTTCATGGGGTTTTAAAAATCCGGAGCCGGGAGACCGTCTTTCGTCTAAAAAACACCCTCACAGACGCACACATGCGCGTGCCATCTGCCTTCATAACCCCATTTCTCTGACTCTGCCCATCTATCAGAGCACTATGGTATGATGGCACGCTGCTGTCAACAGAAGCCGAGCGATTGATTAGGCTTGTGCCTCGCTGGCCTCCTCCTCCCTCGCCTGTATAGATCTCTCTGGTCATAGGCTAACACTACATCAATTAGGGGGAGTATCGAGACTGTACTGGCGGCCTAAAGAACAAATTGCCTCTTCTCCAAACTGCGGATACTCTCGGCCTCATTAATGACTGCCTTGTCAACTTGTAATTGGGCAAGTAATGACAAATCTGTCTAAAAAGTTAAAATATATATAAAGGAGATTTTCTGCTCTGCAGGAGGAGGAGGAGGAGGAGGAGGAGAGCTGATTTTCAGAGAATGTATTTCTGGTTGACTTAACGGGATGTTGCTTAAGATCTAAGGATTTAAGCACAGCTAAGAAGGAAAAACCTTGGGACAACAAAGGTTTCTGGATGTAGGTATTTTTCTGTCTTGATTTTCTCGGTTTTAACAAGTTTGGCGAGATTTTGGGGAGCGAGGAAGACTGTTTGTGTGCACAAATGTCAATGTCTTAGGGAGCTACGAAAAGCTTTTCATCTCACGTTCTGTGCTTTGTTTGACTGCTCAACTTTGCAGAAGTTGAAGACTGCGACAGAAGGACACCAGCTGCATGGGGAAAACGGTGTCAAGAAAACTGCAGAAAAAATCCATAACACGATCCTTGCGCGCGCATGTGTGTGTGTGTGTATGAAAAGAAAGAAAGAGAACAAGGTTGCTCCCTCTGTATCTGCACCTGAGATTAACGTTAAATTACGCAATCAGGAAGGGAATTGAACAATCTCTACTGAAGAACAGTTAGTCAAATTGCCATGGTAGCCTCTTTGACTTAGCTGTAATTGGCTGTGATCCCTATCCCTGGCCTTGTTGACATGAAGCCTTATCATGCATTCTGGTCAGTGAGTGACTGCGAGGAAAGTAGCTTTTCAGATTCCTCCCCCCTGACCTTCCCTGCTAAGCCGTCTATTGAGCTCAAGAGAGCAAAGCATTGGCCGAGTCGGCTTCTCAATATGTCGCGTTCGGGGAGTTTTTCTTCTTCTCCAGTTGACAGCCTATAATTCACTGCCGACAATCCCCCCCCCCACCTCATAATACATATTTTGTTTTCTATCAACACCCTTGAAATTGGAAGTGGCACTGTGGCCCAGATGGGTGCGTCTGAAACGATCCGCAGAGTTACACTCGGCGGCTTTTAAAACCCTGGAGATGAAACGAAGAGATAATGGAGGTTTTTTGGTGTCGACATGTTGCCGTTTGGCGACTGCGAGCGCCAGACCGAGGCGCAAAAGGTTGAGGCTCGTGTTTTCTGTGTGTGAGTGCAGTCGTGACCAACCTTCAACCCTGACAAACTCCTCGGGAGAAAGAAGTGGAGGAATGCTTGATCACTCAAAAAAAAAAAAAAAAAAAAAAAAAACTGGGCCATTTTTTGGAGGGTAGACAGAGTGGTGAGGGCTGGCACAGACAGAGAGCAAAGGCGTTGGTTGACGCTTGTCATCCTCCATTAAGGTTCCTTTGATTGGCCTTTGTGGTCCTGGAAACGGCAAACAGCTGCATGCAAATGGTCCTGTTTCCCCAAGGCTGGCCCCCATTGTTCTGCGCTTGGGTTTGACAGGGACGCTTTCTCTGCAGCATAAAGGAGGGTGTAGCCTTTAGTCAAATAAGAGTGCCCCCACCGTGGTCACAGCAGGAGTACTTCAGGATTGTTTGTCTTTTAACGTTGTTTTATTCGCGATATTACTGGTAGCCAACATCATTGGAAGAAAGAGCAGATCTTAGAGTCAAGCTTTTCCTCCAACAGCAGGGGATGCCTCCATAATCCAATATCCGGAGTGACAGAGTGGTCATACAGCATGTTTTGCTCTGGTGGAGTAAAGATTTTCAAAGCGCAATCAGAGTTTCTGCTCTTTTTTTTCCCGGCTGCTTTGTTCTTTGCTGCAGCACTTCTAATCTGTTCAGAGGAACGGTTTGATTGTTGGCCAAGGAGTAAAATTAGCCTAGAAAAAAAAATAATATTCAAGAGACCACTGCAGCAAACCTTTTATGTATTAAATAAAACAAAAGCACACTTCAGTGTCTGAGCACATGCCTCTAAACCGACAAACGTAATACTTGGACTAAGTCAGCTCACATTGTGCAAAAAAAAAAAAACAGCCCTCAAAATGTCCATTTCCACATCCCGAAATTTGTGAGGCGTGCGGCACAAGTTCCGGAAATGCAGAACATGACCGCCCATCAGAAGTGCGAGACAAAAGGGCCGAGGTGGGAGATGAGAAAGGAGATTTGGGATTCGCAAAATAACACCTGCTTTTCAAATACAGGCAACACCCCGAGAACCCCTCACGATGCCACAGCGGCTCGTATTTCATTTCAACAGTTGAGATGCGGTGAAACACTGGAAATCTAGTTGGACATATGGCACCATTTCCCATGACACTTTAGTCCCCGCTCTAGTCCACATTGCTGGGAATTGTTTCTAAAGACAGTGTCAGACAAGACCACAAACCCCGGGGCTACACCCGCCTTTCCCAGACAACTGCTATCAGACACTCTTGATTCCGATATAAGTATTCTAAAATAGAAACTGGCGATATAAGACCGAGTCCATTTGTGGTTAGACGGAGCGCTCTGAGTCATATCTCTTTTCTCTTTCTGTTGATACAAGAATTCAGAGTTGCCACTTCAAATTCTAGAGCCACGGTTTTGTATTCATGACCACGCTTCTTCTCTAATGCATCTCTTGAATATTTCCTTGACTTACAGGAAGAAAAAAAAAAAAGACAAAAAAAAAAAAACAGTGGGTGGGAGGAGAGAATCACATGCTTCATGTTGACACATGTCTCCTTGAAGAGGTTTAAGGGTAAGGATTTGTCATATTGCTGAGGCTAAGCGTGACAGACCCTGCTGTTGCCTCTTAACTCCTCAGGTGGGTCCATTTAGAGACAGCTAGATCCTATCACACCAAACGCAGGCGTGGAATGTTTTCTCTTATAGCTGAGCAGCAAGAATTTTAAAGGGAAAATCGACTATTTTTTCAACCTGGGTCTTATTCTGATAATGGAGAAGTGAAGTTACACCCCTTCCGGTGTTGCCCATAGGATCTTATTTCAGAAAAACTATTTGGACAGTGGTCGAGAGACAAATACATTTTTGACCCCATTTCAATTGTGCCACGATTTACACATAAGATGTTTGCGAGTCAAGAACGTTGCAGTTTGCCATGAAGATAATTCAGTATTGTGGAAAACCACTTAGTGGACTTCATAGGTGTAATCTTGTCAGAGGAAAAGGTATTAAAAAGGTAAACAATTACAACAAGTCTGGCTGTAATTACAGCTACACTCATGTGAAAAGAGAGGTAATCAGTTTTATGAACCAGCTAATACACAGGACAAGGCTCTATAAGGTTTCAGTTATTGTTTTCAGTGAACGTTACGTACGGGACACCGTTGGGTGAGTATTCTAACTTTGCACGAACCACCTTCATTTTTAAGTTTTAGCAACTGTGGCAAAACAATTTAGGCTAACTGGCCACACAAGCCTCCTAAATCTTACCAAATACATTTAAAATGTACATAAATTATTTAAATTTAAAGACAACTTTCAATATTTTGAGAGAGTTAGATGAAAAGATGGACAACAGTCTCGTGTGTATGGCAAAATATGAAGCTAGCAGCAAGTTAGCTTGATTGGCACAAAGACTGAAAATAGTCGGAAAGAGCTAGCTCTGTTCAAAACGGAACAAATTTAATCTGTCTACCTTCACTTACCACCAACTAAAAAGTATATCTTGTTTCTTTAATCCAAAAACAGACTATTTCCTTGAGTATTGTTGTCTCCATGTGCGCCTTAATGTTTTAATATCCTTATGCTAATCTTAGTTTACCTGATGCTGGTACCAGCTACATAATTATCGTACAACTTGCTCCCTCATCTGACACAAGTAAACACACTGGATTACCTATTGTTGCTAATTACATGAAATAACATGTATTTCTGGGGAAATGTGTTGCCTGTTCTTCTGCACATACCAGCTTTATTACATTATTGTGCTAAAGACTGTATAATCCTCAAAAATATCAGTTTCTCTTTGTTTAAAGTATACTCCTAATATACATGATACAATAAGTAATAGCTTAAGATGAATAGGTAAGTTGCTAGTAGCAGAACAAACTAGGTAGCTTGGTTAACTGGTTGGTTTGTCTGTGCGTTAGCGGGACTGAGACATGTGAAATTGTGTAAAGCTAAACTTAATTAGGAAACTCACTTATGGTAGGAATTATGAGAAATAAATCTGAGGCTTCAATAATACCAAAACATTTCCTTGAAATGTGCAAATCCATTTATAAAGTATCCAAAAGCAACACACTGTACACACACCATTTGACATGCACAAATATTTTGATGCCGCATGAATCACAGTCTGGAAAAAAAAAAAAAAAACGACACAGAGGAAAAATGTTTAAGTTTTGCCACAACTGATACACAGTCGATGCGGTGGATTATTTCGTTTCAGCAGAACAGCCGGCTCAGCTGCAGAAGACCGCAGATGAAGTATTTCACCCAGGGGAGTGAAGAACTGAAGAAAAAAAAAGCCTGAAAGAGGAGGCTATAATGACTGTATCTTAATTTGCCCGCGAGAATCAAGGTTTCTCTCCTCCGTCGATTGGTTGGATGATCCCTGACCCTGTGGGTGCACATCAAAGAAGGCTACCAGGGTAAGAGAGGAGCATCATTACATTACTAATACGCATAATCCTCTAAATGCAAAGAGGGTCAGTGCTTAATATAAGTCACACTGACAAGTGACAAGAGTAATTCAGTTGCAGAGACATTACCAAGATGTAACGTCTGCTTTTGTTCGGTCCACAGACTCATAGCTTGGATTAAAGCAGAGTTTAATTCGACGCCTTGTACAGTCTACTGAGAAAACAACCCTTTTGTAAAGAGACAAATAACTGTCACGGAGGCTAAACATTTGAAAGAAAAAAAAGATCGTTCGACTTGGAAGATGAAAAAAAACCTATATGCTCCTGGGAGGGTGCCATTTTGACAGAATTAGTTCAATGCCGGTTGAATATCTCACACACTGTTGCATCTCTGTTTGCAGGGGAGTTGATGAAACGCGCAGAAAGAGATGAGTTAAGGGAACACTCCCGAGTGCAGCGGGGGTATAGTTTCACAGGTTTGATCTGCCCTGAGTGATGCTTAACTCCCCTCAAAGCCCATATTTTACCAATGCACTTAAACCTCGGCTGGATTTTGTGCTCAACAAGACGTCCCAGGATAAGTCAGGTGCCTCCCTCGGGGGGTGGGGATGGAGAGGAAGAAATAAACAGGAGGATGAGGAGAGAAGAGGAGGAGGACGTGGGTTTGTCTCCATGGCATGCGTTTGTCTCTAGTTCTTGTTGGCTCGTGCAACGTCTCCCCATTGCACCCTCACAATCAACCCCCCACCTCCTCCACCCAGCCCCAGAGCCGAGCCCAGGAGGCTTTCTCAGTACGTCACACAGACAGGGTGTCAGGCGAAGCTGCAACTGGAACACCGATTACATGAATAATGAGCCAGAGACTACAAGGATGACTAGGAACAGAGATGAGGGCCTTGAAATGATAGCGAACAGACAATTCCGATAAGAGACACAGGTTTTATCTTCATGCGGAGCCTGAAGTGACTGTTAATACAGTAGGGCTGTCACTTTCATCAGGCACAAGTCCAGTTTGGTACTTTCGTGCCTTGAAACAAACCCACTGGTGCCAAAGTGGATGGTGTAGTTGAGGCCGTGGTTATGCTGATGAGGTGGTGCAGTGCAATTTTGAGCTTAAAATTATGTTTCTGTGTTTCATCCCGCCACAAGAATTTTTTGAGGCTTTCGTCGCAGCACACAAGAGAAATAAAAAAAAAAAAAAACTTTCATGTATGTTTTTGTTTTTCCTCTTTTGTCTGACATACGTTTTTAATCTAGTGCACATTTCACTGTGCATTAAAATTCAATTTTTAATGCAATTAAGGGAGTCTGTGCTGGCAGAGATCAATGGATGATTGTTATCGGGAATGTCTTCGGGACACATCCTCAGCTTCTGCTCACAATGTTTTCCAGATTGCATATATATATATATACGAGGTTAAAGGGTGGACAGACCAGATTCAGAGAGCATTGGATCAATATAATTAAAAGGTAAGATTCGCGCTGACTCAAGACTGCTACAGTCTGTAAAGCGAGGGTGACGGTCCGAGCTAGCAAGCTAATCTGCTAGCATGCCTGCTGCCAGCTGACAACAGTTGGATGTGCAAAAAAAGGTTCCAAGAGACACATTTAAGAGGATTTGATGGTTGAAAAATAACATTTGTTGTTCATCAACTCAAATGGATGTGAACTTTAACTTCAATGCCAGACATTCTGAGCAGAGCTGGAGGAAAAGTATGGTTAGTCAACAACTTGAGAAATCTGTGATAATAAAAACTTTAAGGTTGAAAGCAGAGAATCTGAACTCTGAAGGGACGTTTAAAGGTGCATTTTGTTAGAAATGGCCAGAAATTGAAAGTAGCTCCGAAACAATATGGGGCAGGGTTATATAAAATAAACTAATATAAAATAAATAAAATAAAATAAACTAATACAACAATTTGTCAAAGAATTAAGAAATGAGCAGCATTGGTTAGCAAACTTGGCTGCATTTTTTTCAGTACAGATTTTTACAAATTGTTCAGTACAGTTGCTACGTGCTTCATCATCACTTGCCTCATTAGTAGCGATGCTAGTAAGGCTACCAAATGTGACCATCACTTCGCAGATTGAAAGGGTCCGTCGAAGAGATCGCAAGTACACTGCAAATGCACGTGTGCACAATGTACAAAGGGCACAACAGGGGAAGCCTTTGTGTGATTTTATACAGCTCTGTTTGGAGTCTCTGAGATTTACCAGGATAGTCAGTGAAAATAAAACATCCAGGCACATTCCTTGGCAATAACCCCCTGCTATCTCTGGAACACTGACCACTTTGATTGGCTTGAGCGCGATGACCTTGCCCCATTCCCTTCCACCAGCATTCCGGTCAATGCGAGCAGAAAACAGGAACGCTGATAAGAGATGCACAGATGGGGAGATCTTGATGACAGACAGTTTCCTGCCCCTCATCTTCGATGAGGCCATTGTGCCTCTCGCACACTCAGTGGGGATATACGCTACAAGAGGAGGTCAATACCGATAGCGTAAGGCAAACAAAAACGTCCTTTGTGCTTCGCTGTTTCTCTGACTTTTTTCTTGCTGCGTACTTATTCAATTTCCTGCGCGGCAGGAGAGGGCTTCCTTATCTTAGACTGTTTATACCTGCAAATCGGCTGGTGGCCTTTTGTTTGCAGGTGACCCACCCTGAGGTGACATTTAATTCCTGGACAAAAAAAATGTGTGGTCATGCTCTATGGCACAGCCTCTCAGCCTGAGGAGATTACTAATACAGTGAATGCAACAGAGCTGCATTCATGACCCGTAGTGAGAGCGAGCCGGCGGCCACGGAGAGAGAGAGAGGGATCCAACACACGTTATTACACTGATTCGAATCATACATGACCTCAAGCCATGCAAGAGTGACTGAAATGAATAAAAAACAACTGGTAGGCGAGCAAACGTGGAGCCAGCTACATGTTATATTTACACATCATTCCCTCTCTTCTCTTTGTCTGAAGACGAATCAGAATGTCTGTGCACACTCTAAAACACACACTCTCGTCACGGAAAGCACATAAAGGCACATTTACAGAATCCATCATAATTTCTTTTATTGATTGCCATCCTTTCCCCCACCGTCGGCATTAGTTTTGACACCGGCATTTACTGTGCAAATCACAACCAGCAGTAACAAAAATGTGCGACCTGAGCTGTTGTGACATTTCTGATACGGATCGAGGAGGACAGGTGGAGACAAATGCATCGCTTTTCTTTTTTTTTAACAACTTTCACACAGTGTAACTATAATTGCACCCTCGCTCTCCTTTTCTTTTCCTAACAGCGAGAGGCTTTTTGTTTAAATGGCCTTCGTGTTCTCTTGCACACACGATGTGTCTCCAAATCAAGCTTTCATGAACAAATGAATGAACAAAACGTATGTGACTACAAAACAGCTGGCATGGCTGCACTGAAAAGGAAAACCCGCTGCCGTAGGTATTTAGTTGGAGCAACAATCTGCTTTGATTGCTTTAACACAATGTCCCTTTGGTGTTAAATGTTACATGCTTGCTTTTGTTTTCGCATGTTTGTTTGGCTCTGGTGCCTTTTTTTGTTCAAACAAAATTAGCTACGACATGCCTCCGAGCTATTTAAAAGTATTGGGCGAGCGTCGAGCGACACCGAAATCCGACAGGTTCTTGTTGCCTCCATAAATACTTTTGTTTCCCTTCCAGGCCTGATGTATATTGTTGGCAAACACCTCCCCACACACAAAGAAGGGGAAAGGAAAGGAAAGGAAAGGAAAAAGTCTACAGCTTTTTCTATGGCGTAGACTTCTGCTTCCTCTCAAGATTAAATGCATTACTTTGTTATGACAGCTGAACCCCTCATGTGATGCAGCGACTTACACCGAGCAAATCCAAAAGTTTAGACTCTGAGGCGAACTACTTTGTGGTCGTAAGCTGGACTCATCTATTACTTGAATTAGGCTGCCCGGAGAAGAAAAAAAACAAGTGCGGACAGCATTTTAAGAAAGGAAAGCGTGAGGTAGGCATCTGGTCCAATGTTTATACAACTTGTTACCATAAGGGGTGTGACTTGAACGGCTCCGAGACGCCGAGAGCGAGTGAGATTTAAAGCATGCTTAACAAATGAAATCAAACTGTCAGAAAAGTGTAGCTCCTGGCCCATTAAATTAAGTGTTTGTTCATCAGCTGCCCATATAAGAGCCACTTTTACAATCACCGCTAAACACATGATAAAGCTTCTTCTCTCCTAAAGGGGGGAAGGTTTGCTCTCCTCTCACATTCACATATTGGATGGAGACATTTCTTTGCTGCTTTTTTGCTTTACCAAAAACGCACTCAGGAAATCGCTGTTGCAATAAATCTAGGATGACCCCATCAAGGGTGATATTGTATTTCATTTCCTCTGAGTGAAATACAGATCCTGGAGATTCATGTGACTCTGGCTCATTTCAATTTCATGTTCTCCTATGATTCAAAACTTTCCAGGTCCTCGGTTGTTATTAAAACAGCGCATTGTTACGCAATGCTATACAGAGATATATCTGGGGCTCTGTGCAGGAACTGAGAAAGCTGCATACTGCAGGGGTTGTGGTAAAGTGCTGACAAAATGCATTAGAAATAATGCAAAAAAGGACAATAAATGTGATGATGTATCTGTCTCCATGTGGCTCAAAATCTCCAAGAAAGTCCATTCAATCCAGATGATGAACCCCTGCACTACTTACTGAAATGCTTCCAGTTGGGGCAGAATTTCCATGCAATACTGATATATCAGATTTATTTTTTTTCTCCTCCTCTCTGCTTGTTCTCGCCACACAGATTGACCAGTCATCTGTGAATCTCCCATGGTTTAGCTGATAATTCATGATCGCCCTGCCATGGACCCGCAGTATTCAATATGAATTATAAAATGGCAAGCCAAGCATATCAATGGATGACAGACTGGATGTGTATGGCCCGGAGCCAGAGAGGAGTTAGAGCACAATGGCTCCTCCATTCAGTCAACCCCAGGACTGGAAATACCAGTGTGGCACGAGGGAGGGTCTTCCATCAGCACAATGTACGGCACTGTTTGAGACAAATGTTGCGCTGAGACGTATTCTTAACCTTTACAACCTTTCCTGGGAGAGACACAAGCATGCTGCTATGTTCAACCGAGGAATATTTCACATTAACAAAAAAATAAATCTCCATTGTGCAGTTAGTGTTTTCTAGAGCGGAACAGAAAACAAAAACCCCAACAGATAATTTTTTCTTTTACTAGGAATCCACTGCTTCTTTTTGCATTTCCGTCATGCACAATTTTTACATGATTATTTAAAAAAAAAAAACACTGCATCCTAATGCGTCTCATTCTCTTACCACGCTGCATCACCACAGGACCTCAACAAACAATGCACCTCCTCGTCCTCTCCTCGTCTCTGCAGATATGAAACAGCTATCCAACACAAACCACTTAATTTCCCTTCTGTGCAATATTCGCATTTAAAGGCCGAGGTGGCTGCTCTCCTTTTGGCATTTAAACAGAGCACATACACAAGAGCTAACTAAAAGTGTTGACACTGACTGCACGACATAATCCCCCCCCCCATCCCCCCAAATCTGTCTTTCTTTACTTTAAAGACTCAGATAACAGCTCGCATTGCACTCTCAGTAGGTATGTGCCTGTGCACTCGCCCCACCTTCGTGGCTGCTCCCCTTGATCTGGTTGTCTTCTTTCATTTCTGTAGACTGGGCGGTCGGAAACATCTGAAACAACTGATACCTGCATGACCTAGTTTTTTTCTCTCTCGCAGCGGCATCATTTCATATATGCGTTATATAATGGCACAAGGATGTGGAGGAAACGGAGTACAAACAGTGAGAACAAGTATCAGAAAAAGTCATGCTGCTGTTTTCTCCTCACCGGTATACTCAATTTAAATATCAAAAAGATAAATCTCGATCCTTAAGATTTTTATACATTCAAAGCCAGTTTTTGATACTATTTATGGTTGGCATTCGATATATTACACTCTGTACTTATCTCTCTGTGTATATGATTCTTTCTTAGTGGCAGGTTTCCCACGGTAAGTTCAACTTGCCCTTACACGCAGGAAACTGAAATTCACACTACGTTCCTGTTTTTCAACTACTTGCAGCATCCGTGCCATGAGAACAGATCGTGGATGCTCATGGCGTGACGGAAAAAAGACCTCTTATTTAGTTTAATTATAGATACTAAATGGAACGTTCGTTTTTTGTTGATTCCGTTGGTGCATTTTGGATAAAATGGCAAAAATTGATTTCGTTTTTATGATTCATCCAACCCCAGATACGTCAGAATCAAGTGACGGGCAAAGTCCTTATCTCGCTGATGGTCCTATTATGTGAGTCATAAAGAGGCATCAGTGTTTCATAAACCAGTTAAAAGTTTCTTGTAGTACGTTTAATCGTATTTCTGACCAAGTAGCAGCTCAAAGAGTGTTTGCTGACTGCTGTCACCAAATCAACCTGGACTGAAATCTTAATCCTGCATTAATCGACTTTTTCGGGGCGTTTGGGGACAGTGGGAAACAAGTTGTGGACATAACACTAACAAATCATAATCTGGTAAATTGATATGTCAAACTTCGCAAACAGCTGTTAATTTATACATCCAGCAAAGTTACCATTAATTTTGAGTCAGGGTGAATGAAGCCTCATATTCACTCTCTATCGGTCTCTACCAGCTCTTGGGGGAAATACTGTGTTCACTCGTTAAGTCTCTGAATTTGGCTCTCTGTCTGCTGGTGCTGAACAGGTAGCGTATGATGTCCTTGGAGCTTTTTGTGCTGCTGTAGCTGCAGCCTGAATCGACCCTATGAGCATAGGGAGTGAACCAAGATGGACGAGTTGCTGCCGAACAGCTAAAAAATAGCTGAGACTCTCTCAGGCTTTGTAAAGCTGAGGAGAGCTGTGGATCCAGGTAATAATTCCGTGTAGGTTCATCACTTCGAGTGACCCCTTTCACATTGTTCCTATTGACTAAAGCCGCTTTAAGGATTAAAACTTTAACTGAATAATCTATGCCTGACTACGTGCATTAGCTGCAACTCCCCTGTTAGCAATTAATTCAATCTGATTTTGCGCAAATTGACGAAGTTTGTCAAAACAGAAGCTCGACGGGCGTTCTTCATACCGGGCCACGGGAAAGTCAATACCAGGAGAGAGAAAAATCACTCTCTCTTGAGCGATGTCGATGCGGATTTCAAAGCGCGAAGAATGTTTTGGGTGAAAGCGATAACCTGATTATAGTCTCTCCTGGTGAGGGACAGGAGGTAATTATCAGGTGGGAGGTTTTTTTTTTTTGCGCCGACTCTGACGGAAACGTAGATCATAAGCTCTGGGATGCTGGCCCTCGGGTCTGGACGGGCTGGAGGTCAGTGGCATGTGATAGAATCAGATATTGTTTGCAGAGGCACACACACACACACACACACACACACACACACACACACACACACACACACACACACACACACACACACACACACACACACACACACACACACACATTCCCTTACTGATGGATGGGCAAATATGCATTCTTAGGCCTGAGAGCCCTCACATCAAGTGAAACCCAAAACCTGGACTTTCTGCATACCAAAGCAGTATTGCTCTTTTAAGAAATTCAACGGGACTATTCAAGTCAGATGAAAAGCCAGGCCGAATCAGAGGGCTATACGGTAAGATTCTTTCATATTACCTAAAATTGCTATTCTACAAAAAGAAAGAATAATGGATCTCTTATTGAAAGACTGCTGGGATAGCCTGCTCCATGGCAATCTGTCTTTGTTAACAAATTGTGCACTGCAGCCAAACCTAAAATAATACTGAAGGAGAAACCTTCCATGGAACAAAACACCAAGAGCAAGAGAAAAAAAAAAATCTGAATTTAAAAGGAAAGCCCCCCAAAATAATGCGCTTCAACGTCTATCTGTAATCAATGCCTGGCATGCAAGCATGTGATTTTGGGTTACTTTATTTCTTGGTACAATGGGACTGAAAGGGGGAAAAAATGTAATGATCATCATTAAGCAGACATACCAACATCAGCGGTTTTGATGGGCATGTAACAGACGGGTGTGTTTTGTGACAATACTTGTAATTACAGCCAAATGTACTAATCAAAAGTGAGGGGAAGGAACCAAGAATGAAAGAAGAGCCCTGGGATGTCATTGCACACAATTAAAAAACAGTGACACATTCTATCCCAGTGCAGCAAGTCTGGCGTCGAATCAAGTGCCTTGCTTTTGATGGCTGCGGGTGTGCCGGCTGTACGAAACGATCTGATTCAGGCGCAAATACATTTTTAAAAAAAAATGCGTATATGCGTATATCCCCTGCTGCCTCTCGTGCCTCAAAACACAAAACTCATCTGCTCACTGTGGGGTAAAAGGTGAACGTTTAGGGGAAGGTCTCCGTCAGAACGTGCTATTCTGTAAGTGAAGAAATGTGACGCTGAGAGCTTCGGTGGGCCGGCCAGGAATTTTCAATCAGTTCGGTACAAAGTGAGGGAATCTTCAAGGGTGAAACCGCTGAAGAGAAACTATTAGCGCACACAGAAGAATGTGTGCTTATAAATTCAACACATTCAAAAGCTGAATAATAAGTGGCTTCTTGAAGGCTGACCAGAATCAAATTAACACCACGGCTCTGCCACAGAAAGCCCGTAAACTGGTAACTCACCTTCTGAAGTCTGCGAGCAGAAGAGAAGGAGCAGGAGGCAGCGAAACACTGGACACCTCCACAGTGCAGAGGCCATTGTGTGTTGTATGCAAACGATCCAGGAGCCTGGTGGCTAATAATAGTGATTCAGCGTGTTGCAGCAGGAGAGCAGAATGCTGGAGCGATGTCAACGATCAGTGGTTCTCGGAGAAGCATCACCAGTCATCTTCTCATCTGGAAAAGAAGAGAGGAGAAGAGCATAAAAACGGAGGCAAATGGACGATCATTACCGGAGCCATCATAGCCATCACAGCCTCGTGTGTCATGTTTTTACGGCTTTTTGGGAGAAGAGACTCGAGCGCTTTTCGAGCACTTCCAAGAAATATAAACCAAAAATGTTCCAGACTTCCACATACCCACAGCAATCAGCATATACTGTCACTGTTTATTTTACCAGCTGTTTATATGACCTTTGATTCTGTGTTTTGTCCATGTGTATTCAATGCTTCGTGAAGGTTAGTGTGGTGCAAGACACTAGGGTCAACAAGCAAATATGAGGACAGTATTGTTTTACTTTAGTTATCAAAATATTTTTGGAGCACCATTTTCTGTGCCTGTACTCAAAAGGGGCGGGGCTTAACCCGGACGTGGGTGGGATTTAAGCCTGAAATTAAAATGGAGGTTGTGTTTTTCCCCCCGTGTCCGTTTGTTGGTTGGTTTGTAAGCAGGATCGAACAAAACCTTCTCAACAGGTTTCCAGGAAACAGAGATGGAGGATGGGTCACGGCCACAGAATAGACCCCATTAACTTCAGCTGCGGATCCGGATAAACAGATCGAATCAGGAATTGTTGCTGATTTTCTTTAATATTGCAAGGATTTTCAGGGTTTTTTGATGATTACTCAGGGAATAATGCTCTAAGTGGATCTTGATGAAAGAAAACAGGCATATTTAGGTGGCTGGTGGATATGTGATGTAGGTACGTGCCTTTCTACACATTTATTTTAAATCTACTTACAGAAAAGTTCTTCTATGGACACATATTACTCAGATGATACTCAAACTTGCTTATCCCTAGTTGACATGAGCGATTACATTGACAATCAAGCATTTTTAAAGAATTATGCAAGTTCAAGCACATTGACTGTTAAATTTAAGAATTTTCTGAAGACTTTGTACTGACCCTGTTTTTATCTTGGCTCTACTTGTGTGCATTATAATACAAGATGTTCGTATAACAATGAGCTCCAGTCAAACACAAATTTTGAGAGCCACATTCCTGGCTGGCTTGATTGATTAGACAAAAGTGTTTTTCAGAAGTTCTGCAGAAACACCGAAACTTTTTTTCTCAAATGTTCTTGAGCGCGCCGACACGGAACACAAAGCAGATATCGTGCCGCACTTCTGCAGCACTCTGTGGCGTGTTACAACTCAGTGTTTACACTGCCTCATTCTCCCACTCTTTCCCCCGTTCCACCTTCCCCGTGTACTCCCCGATCCCCCCGGGGGAGAAAGCTTGTCGCTCCGGCAACACATTCACACAGGACGCCATTAGAGACACGGCTGCTCTGTGAGTTACTTTTGTCTCCTTCCTTATCGAGGAGAGGCAAAAAACAGCCCTTTGTCTACAAAAGCGGCAAAAGGTTAGAGCCTTACACACCAGACAGATAAGCTGCTTACCAAAGTCAAACACCAAGGAGGGATGTGTTGTGTCATATGTGAAATGCCACACACACACACACACACACACACACACACACACACACACACATATGCATGCCTGCACACACATATAACCAAGGACATGCAGACACGGACACACGCGCAGAAAGGGCACACACACACGCGGACATATCACATCTTGTTTGTTCCCAACATCTCCCGGTGCGCATGTACACACACGTATCAACATCATAAACAGGATTGGTCACTTGGTAGCCGTCGCTATGCAGAGGGGAGTGAATGTTTCCCGTCTCTGAATGCTGCTCCTCCAGAGCCACCCGTCAACCATGCTGATTATTTTATAATGAACCCAAATTTGAGCAGCAGAGCAGTCAGCTCTGATCGCTCTCCGGGCCACGCTAATGTGCTCAGATATTTTTGGCAACATGAAAAACCCACAAAACATGGCAAGCTTTCACATTAGCACACTGAGTAATAATTTAAGTCACTATTGGATTCATTCTATACATGACCAATGCCTTGTCGAGGGGGGATAATAGCTGGAAAGGGAGCCCCAGCGGATCTGCACCTAGCCTGACACAGCCTGAGAGTGTTTATTTTCATTTGAGGTCACCTTGGCCGAGCCAAGGAAACACACGAACAGCTAACTTATAATTTATCAGTTAAACTCTGGTGGTTTTTATAGGAATTGAGGTTTTATTTGTCTTCCAGTTGTTTATCTCCCAGTGGCGCCCAACCAGATCAGATAAGACCGAAATGGAGGGTACAAGCTCTCCTGCAACACCAGCAGCCTACTGAGGCTGCTCACGCTCTCAAGTCTTCTAGCAGCGCTGCCACCAGTTCAATACTGGGCAGACCACCAAATCTCCAGAGACACACGTGACCTCTTCCTCCGCCATTTATCTTCTGCAAATATGAGGCCTGGGGCCATGGGGTAACCATAATGGTGGTTGACAGGAGGAGATTGGAAACTGTTGGGGGGACATCCCCCTGCCCTTCAGGCCTGCTGAGCCCGCTGAGCCACTCAGCCCCTCCAGACACCAGGGGGCGAGAGCCTGTTGGGGCCTCGCGGATGCAGACTTGCCCTCACCACCCCAGGGTTCTTTCTCCTGATCGGCCGTCGCCCCGCTGGGTAACATGTCTCCTTTCTCCCTTAAGCTGGCGGAGGACACAGCCATGCTCATCTTCCTAAAAAAACAGTTTTGTTTGGTGGGATTTCTGCACTGAATCGGTCCAGACTTGAGATAAAAGGATTAGGCGATTAACATTAAGATGCTTTACACGAGCGCTGACAGACGTATCATAATTTCACATCAGGGGACAGAAGGGGGGGGTGGATGACGGTTGTGGGGGGCTAAGATGTTCTCGAGCAGAAAATGATTTTAAGAGTTAAGTGAGGCATCGTTAGCCCCTCAGAGATTGTGCTGAGGAATTAGTTATCCCTCCCCAAGCCTGGGAATTGAGGTTACTTGTTTCTCGGCCAGCAAATTCCACATAATGATCATCATGTTCCACTGAGGCAGATATTTAAAAAAAGGTACACAGTTATGACTAACTGTCACCACCTACACTAAATCTAATGAGCTCAAATACACCAGCAGACCACTGGCTGCATAGAAAGTTATTCATTTTGATAAGCGCCTTGAGCTCCTCTGTGCTAAAAAATTACACGTATATATATTCCCTCTGGTTTTTTCCTTCCATATCAACAGTATATATTTCTGGGTACAACACCCAAAAAAGAAAAAAAAAAATCCAGCACTGAAATGAAAAATGATATGCAAACATCCAGGACATCTGTTTTTCTTTTGTCTCCATACATACACAGTGGAAACCCAAGGAGGGAAATCTATCATCAGTTAAGATAATGGAGGAAATCACAGTCCACAGCCAATTTTTCACATCAGCCTGATAGAAATAATAAGCAAGCGTTTAAAAAGAGGACGGCGAGCAATTAAAACATAATTAAAATAAATGGATAGATGGAGACAGCCCACATGTCTTAACATGAAACACAAGGCTGCGTGCAACAGCCCGCTGAATGAATGTGAGTCCGCTTTGACAAAGCTTGTGTCTGCCTCACTCAAGCTGGAGAGGCGTCCAATGAAAGAGAGAGTGAGAGAAGGAGGGAGGAAGGGGGGGGGTGAGTTTGAGAGTTTCTAAGCCGGGAGGGACTAAATAGATGGGAGAGGGAGAGCAGAGGAGGAGAAGAATGGAAGGGGGAGAAAGGAAGGGGCGGCGGGGTCACTGCGGAGGATTGACAGCCTGTGAGTATGGCCTGACCTCGTGGGTTCGCCTCCAAGTTTTCTCCACAGGCTTAGAGAAGACAAAAATAAAGCCCAGGAATGTTAATTTATTTTCAATTGTCAACGCTGAGGAGCGACAGATAGAGAGCGCATACATACATATCAAGTAAGACTGGAAACAAAACTAATGCGCAAGTCCAAGTGTAAGCTGAAAACCTACAAGTGAAACAGAGATGTGGCTCTGTTGAGCTGCATCTCGCCAACACAATGATCCGTCTTCCACTCTTTGAATAACTACTAATTTGGAGAACTTTCGTCTCCGCCCCCATGCCCTACATTCAGGACAGAAAAAGACGCATATGTGAGAGGGGAATTTCAAACATCAGAAAATGGTTGATGGGCTAGAAGTGGGAGACGGGAACTACAGGAACTAAGAAAACACAGCCTGCAGACACTTTTTTTTTTTCCCCTGTCTTCGGTGCACCCTGATGTTCCCAAGGAACTCTTTTGTCATGACAGTCCTGTCAGGGCTGCGCTTTCAACCCCTGCAGGGACATGATGTCATTTCCTTGGCTCCACCAGTGATGTAGAGAACTTGCCATCAACTGCCAGACAGAGATGGGCCGACACCAAGCGCAGTCTGCACGAGCACGGGCTGATAATATACTGTATACACTCGTCAGATAAACAGGTCGTAAAACTGCGACTTACAACCTGTGAAGCGCACTAAAACAACAAGGATTTCTCAAGTGTGCCATGAGACAAGCTGAAGGGATTTGTTGCTGACAGAAAATTAGACATATGGAATAACTGGCTGTTTTTCAATGTCTTTTTTGAGAGTACACTAATTATTTGGACATATGGACAGTTGCTTGAGCAAAACAAACAATCTGAACATATAAAGAGAAGTTTCACATGCTTTTCTAATTCAAGTAAATCTGCAACTGACATATATATATTTTTTGACAAAATATATATATATATATTTTGACAAAATATCTCAATATTAATATTGTGTGACATTATTATAGGGATGCTTTACCAGATTATTGACACAATGATATTTTTGATAAATAATGTGGATATAATGACTATCCAGTAAAAGACAAGTATTGGAGCAAGTAGGACAACCGGTCAATTTCAGAACATTAAATCAATTTACTGTAATGCAGCCTTTAAAACCAGGACAACACAAAACTTAATTTGTGACAATTGCGATATAATATCGACGTATCGACCACTTGTACAAGCAAAAATGAATCGATTAATCTACTATTTTGATCATTTATAATACTTTTGAGTGATATTTAAAGGAAAAAAAAAAAGAGACGAGGAGAGGTGAATTCTCATTTCTTACTTATGGTTTTAAAGGAAATGGTCAGTGAAATTTGTTGATCACAATGAATTGTGATTGAATAAATAAAAAGTGTTCTTTTCTGAGAATTACAAGTCAAAAAAGTAAAAAAACAGCATGCAAATATCAACCTTTGGGCTCTTCCAGTCATAGGTTAGCAGACAGTCACATGGTCAGTATTAGCAGGTTGGTAGTCATGTAAATACATAATCATGACTCCAATTTAAATAATTTGACATAAAAATGTGGTTGCATTGTATGTGTTATTTTGTTTTTTAATTATTTATGCATCACCAGAATGTAGGAATCCTTGAATCTCTCACTTTTGAGACCTCGAGGTCGGCAATTATGGTTGAATGAGTATATCTATAAAGAGGTTTTGGACTATTGGTCGGACAAAAGAAGCAAAAATTGTGAAAATGTGTGCTTGATTCTTTGAGAAAAGGTTTTAAGATCAACAAAAACCCTAAAACAAACCACTTCATCTCAAGTTCCTATGAGCTCGTTAGTGCTATTTATTCATCATCATACACAGCTTGGTTCAGTGCCTATAAATAATTGATATGTCAACAGGTTTTTTTTTTATTTTTTTTTTTTATGATGATAGATCACAGAACTTCTTACACAGTCTCTGTTTGGGTCCGGGTCATATTGAGTTCCTGTAACATCTAAACATGCAAAAACTCTTATTCAAGGCACATAAATTGCCGCTTTTATGTCTCGTTTTGTTTTGGGGGAGATAAATGGCTCTGGATTAAAAGGGAGAGATCTAACAAAAAAGATACAAAAAATGATCTTCAGCGCAGCTCAAAAAGCCCAAACAGAAAGAAAAAAACCCTGAAAGGTGCAACGCTTCACTATTTTATTGAGAGCGGACAACAGTTGGTGTGTTCAGCGGCTCTTGGCCAAATGATTGAGGCAGCAGATAAGATAGAGTGCCAGCGGGCAGATGGACATGGTGAAACAGAGAGGGGTGAGCAAAGAAGCTTAGTAAAGTGAAAGAGAACAAAGAAGACCCAGACTGAACAACCAGGTTAGTGTCAGGCGAAATGAAGAGAGGGTGGTGTGTCGGCGTTCTGAAGAAAAAAAAAAAAAAGGAGCTGTAGAGGAGCAGAAACTTGCAGAAAGAGGGTAAGAGTGGATGTTTTCTGTCGATGTCTGTAGTCGGAATCACACAGAAATAATGAAACACGGCCAAAAGACTCTTAGACTTTACTATCGTCTCTGTCTACTTCACCTTTCAACAGCAGCACTGACTTTGAGGCTGCGACGTGCTACTCATTATAGATTAATCTTTCATTTTTCACATATTCAATCGATGTAGTGTGTCAGAAAATTGGGAAAGAATTCAAGTGCTGAAAACATTCCCTTTAGAACCACGAAAGGTCAACAAAACTGAAGTGTATTCACATTTAGGAAGCTAATTTTGCTTTAAAAAAAAAAGAAAAATAACAAAATGGTAATCTTGACATTTGAGCCACATTCTTGTTGCAGAAACTTTTCATATTAATACCTCTTTTTTATTTTTAAAGATTCTCTGCCTGAACATTTTGTGCAGGCTACGTCGTTGGGCTCGTTGAGACCCGAGCGTGTGCGAGAAAGGAGATGCTTGTTTGCCGCCGAAGTGAATAGGCTGACCTCTGAGCAGTTGGTTAAGCAGCGGGGTCACCAGAGAGGAGCAGGAGACGCTGACATGGAAAAAGAGAGGTTGCTCCTTTTCAATCAGTCTCTTCATAAATGTACCAACAGCCTCACTTCTCACCTCCTCCACGCATGATTCTAGCACTCCCTGCCTGCTCTTTATCCACACAAACACACCCACACACACACTGCTCACCTCCAGCTCGCTCCGGCGCTACAGTTTTTTTTTACAGCGGAAACCGGGATTGGCCCGGCAGCATCACCCCTCACTTGTACGCGCCCATTACACACACACACACACAACAAATTCATTCACTCCTTCAGCACGTTTTCCAGCAGATGATGTGTTGATGTTCACACCTTCTGGGGGGGGGGG
>OMLP01006450.1:3386-15402 GCA_900302685.1 Spondyliosoma cantharus | reverse complement strand
CTCTCTCATCTTCTACGATCAGCCTCCCTCTCTTCCCTCTGTCCTCCTCTGTCTCTCCCTGTTGTGTTGTTTCCACTGATCCTCCTGGACTCATTTTTCTCTCTCTCTCTCTCTCTCTCTCTCTCTCTCTGTCCGACTTGGCTAACCCACTCCAAATATCACTGCAGCAGATGGTGCTGTGTTTGCATTAGGCCAGGTCTCCTAGCAACCCCTTCTCTCTCTCTCTCTCTCTCTCTCTCTCTCTCTCTCTCTCTCTCTCTTTCCTAAAACAGAGCGGTGGAGGAGTTGGTGTCATGCACTGTCTGGGTCTGCCATGCCCACCCCCTCCTCTGTCTCTTTTGATTGACCTGAGCGCCTCTCTGTGTTGATGTCTATGTTTACGTCTGCGCCTACTGTCTCCTGCTCGGACGCTAAAGTAGGGCAGGGGCTGACCGTCTGGATTAGTATACATGTGTAATGATTAAATTTGATGTGAAAATGGGCAAAGCAGGACACAGCAGCCAATGTGATATGTAACCCTATGTGACCTAGATTTTTATACAGATGTTCACATATGTTGCAGCAGCAGGGAAAGAACACATCTGGGTCACGGTGGGTTTAAGGACACAATTATCCTACATTCATATTTTGTGGTGGCTAAAACGTGCAAATGTCTGTTTAAGCATTTTCTTAATTAACATTGAAACAGTGTGTCATCACCATCCTGGGAGCCGTGCTAATGAAAACACATCATCAGGTCTGCATGAAGAGACGCCGTTGATGCAGTCCGCCAGACTACAGCGCAATGTCTGCTTTGTCCACACACACACACGCACGCACGCACGCACGCACGTTATTATTATTATTATTATTATTATCGCTAAATATTATATTATTATACCCGATCCCCACCCCTTTTCACTTCCTTTTTTTTTTTTACCTTAATCTAAAATTTTATCATGAATCCAAAACTAAATCTTAAAAAACTAGTAAGATGAGAAGATTAGATGAATTTCCAAATATCGATATCAGTGTCAATTTGTTAAATGTTTAAAATAAATTAATTTAAAAATGTGGCTGTAGTCTCACTCAATGTCCCGCCCACAACACTATCTGATTGGTTACACGTCAGGAGTAATAGCCTATCAACACTGAATAATCTGAGTCTGCAAAGTAGCCAAAATACCTAAAGTTAGCAAGTTTGAATGCAGATAACCAACGTTCAAAATCCAAGTAAAAAAAAGGGCAGGCAAAGGACCATAAAAACTAAGGACAGACCAGAAAACCACAAGAACCATGAAAACAGCACATGAGGACTTGGGAACAGTCACAGGAGCACAGGACACACATGGACAAAAACAGACAAAACAAAATGTGAGAGAACAACACAAGCTTAGATACAAACTAAGCTAACTTAGGGGCTGAGGTGCAGGTAGAGAGACACTGGGAACAGGTCAGTGTTAAAGAGGCTGATGTGAGACAGGTGTGGGGGGTAATCAGGCTGTGGAGGAGCACAGGAACACAGGAGGGAAACAGAATACTGGGAACACAGGTGAGCAGGAAGTAGAAAGTCATAACAAGACACAAGAGGATATAACTACAAAATAAACAGGAAATAACTAACTAAAACCAGGATGTTAATACAGGCTAGCGGTTTTCATTGTTATGCTAAGCTAAGCTAACTGGCTCAGGTTTGAGAGTAGAAATGATATTGTTGGCGACGGGAAGTGAAGAATCGCAAATCCCCAAACTATTCCTTTAAACGCTTTGTGCTTTTGTTTTTACTGTGGCAACATATGGTCCTCACAAATGCAGAAGTTCAGGACCGCACTTCTCACACAGCAGCCTTCACGGTCTCTAATGGCTCACAGAGTAATCATCCATCATGCACAAACACACAGTCACACACACAAAACCGCCACCGCGGCTCTTCAGTATTGCCGAGGGAAAAAAACACACAATAAAAATGGCAGTCACATACCATGATATGATGTGGCTGGCCCTGATTAATTGCTTTAATTTACTTTTCCAGCTGCATCACACGGCTTGACACAAATGCTTCATTATTCTCCATGAAGCTTGTTGACTCGAGGCACAAAGAACAACAGCCCGCTGCTTCACGAGTGTGCTGGATATCTTTTCTGTGTATTTTCAGTAAATAAAAATAATGCTGTCTCACGTCCAAGCACCAGACATCAATGATCGATGAGAACCCAAATGGTGCCCCCAGATGATCGTCTGCACCAGCATCTAAAAGCTGCCTTTGTGGCTCTTCCTTCATTGGCCTCCGAGGGAGGCAAAGTGCCGCCTGCTTATTTGTTTACTCGGGTAGAAGTGCCCACAGGCCTCAGTGGAGATGGGAAGGCTTTTTTCCCTCAATTCTGTGACCTCATATCTGTATCAGGAACTCAAAAGTGGGCCCAAGGCCGGCTGGAGAGCAATGTGCAAGCCAAGCACAAAACAATGCTTTCAAAGGCCCTCTGTGAGGGAGGCCTGAGTGATGACACTCTGCTGTTCAGAAGGCTGGCACTCCTATTCAGAGTAAACCTTCCATACACAGTGAGAGCGTTCAGAGAGGGTTACAATACAAAGGTTTTTACTTTCAGGTGTCCTCCATAACCTGAATTCCTAACGCATCATATAGGTCACAGAATATAGGCTACAATTTCAGTATTTTCTCAGGATTTATGCCATGTAAAACAAATGAAAAGATGCCAGATTCCCAGAAGAAGCTTCCTCTGTTGAGTTGTGTTTTGTGTGTGTGTATGTGTGTGTGTGAGAGAGAGGGAGTTGTCCAGCTCTCGTGTAGCTTTCTTCACCTGAAAAACAAATGAAAGACACAAAATGCTTTTTTCGCTTTTTTTCCTGTGGACATTAAAAAAAAATTTAATTGTCCTTTCCCTTCACTCCAAAATGGTCAGAGTTTCACCCTCAAAGCCTGTTTCATATTCCAGGGGAAGAAGGTTTCTCCATCCTCACCTTTAAAGCCCAACTTATTAAGAGACAATACCCATCACAGACACAGTCTGTTCACGCTGCTGGCATCCGGCAAGGGACACATAAATATCAGCTACCACCACTACACATCAGCTTCTTTCCTTTCCTTTTTAAAAGGAGTTATTTTGGATTTACAACTCCTTAAACAAGCTAAGAGGCAGTTGTTATTTTACTGGCCTTAACTGAATGTGGTTTGGTTTATTTGGCCTCCCAACACAGTGATCCATTGTGACCAGGAGTCATTTCAGTGGGAAGGATAAAACTGAGCATTGAATGTAATCCTTGTCCATTCACAGAGGGCCACAGCACCATGTGTCACTTAAAATTAGGCTATAAAACTGCTGCTTTGGAGAGTGAGACTATTGAAATGATTTTTTTTGTCTCATGGGCTACACCTGCACTTTACTTCCATGACAACATCATCCCGTTTCCAGGCGTACAGATGCTGAAGAAAAGACTAATCTGGTGAAACTGCCCCTTCAGTCCAGTTAAATTAGGTAGTTATTCTGCACTGGTGACATGTTTGTCAGTATGTTTCAAGTGTTCTTCATAAGGCTCAAAGTCTAACTTGTAAGCAGGAGGGTGAATAAAACTCACAGTGTGAAACAACCCGGGCCTGAATCATGAAACACTATCTAATGGTCAAGACAAAATGATCTTTACTCGCAGAGACTATGATAAAATGCAACAGATGAAGGTGAGACTCTGCATGTTGGAGCCAGATATATTCTCAGGAGTTTTTCTGAGATTAAGGCTCGATTATAGATGTTGAGAAATGTTCACTCTGCTGCCGTTTTGTGACCGCGTCGCCGTTGTTTTGTTGCGACAGAGTCTGAGGGGTCAGGAGGCCTGATGATGGGAAATGCCGGACCCGTGACAAACACAACACTGAGTCACACAACCACAGATGTTTATCACATCATGTAAATGTTTACATTATCGTTATAATCAGTCCTTGTTTACTTATCTACGTCTCACCAAATCGCTTGTGTTTACAATATGAGTAATTTTTTTAATCATCTCAGGAAAAAACACGAGAGGTTTCTTGATTCCAGGGCAGTGACCTACTTTTTCTCTCCTGTTTCATAATACAAACACGAATTCCTGGAAATTTATTGGAAAGAAATTGACCAATTTTTGAAACAAGTTTAAATTATCTTTATGCAATTACAGATTTTTTTTCTTCCTTTTGGATGAACGTAATATTTTCATAAAACAGCATTGAGAACGATTACATTTAAACCTGATTAAATCAAATCTTTTCAAAGTTGGCATGGTTAATAAAATAATAAGGCCTTGGTGTGAGATTTCTGACGAGATCGTGTCAGGTATTAATTCAACAACTAATCTTAATGTTTGAGGATGTTTCTGTGGTGGATGACACAATATTTGATATATCATTTCATCAAGTAGTTATATGCTGTAAAGAACAGATCAGATGTCTCACAAAACAGAGGTCCACAGCAAGACCTTTTTTCCCTCCTGTGCAGCCACACAGGTGACTCAGAAATGGCCGACCTGTATCTAACAGTGTAGCAGCTGATTTAAGGCCTTCGTCTGCTTGAGGCTGCCTGGACCCTGCTGGTGTTCGAGAGCAGAGGGGAGACAAACATAGACACTGCTGCTGCCAGGAGACCTGCTGTAAGGCAGCCCAGCCCAGGACTGCAGAGACTATAAATAGCTCAGCCTCAGTCCTTCTCACAGGCACCACCCACCACATTACCCATGTGGCTGAGCAGCAGCAACAGAGCAAAACAAGACTGCACACTGTACCAGAAAGACCAGATCAGAGGTGACCTGCTCGCTGCTGACTGTGGGCACGAAGTGAAGCCAGGAGAAGAAGTGGACGAAGTGGTGCTGACGGAGGGCTCGGCTTGTGGGGATCAGCTACTTTAGTTTGGGGAAGTAGGCCAAGATTTTTGCTCCGTCATTTGACTGAGAACAACAGTGAACACAAGTGTGAAAGTTTCCCAAACACTCTTAAAGCTGCATTTACACTGTGACAACTCATGCTGACCTTCTGACGGTTCAGTTTATCATCTGAACAATGACGTCAGGCAGCTAATGAGAAACCACAGCACAGTGTGGAGATTATTCAGGGTTTAGTCTGCGGTGCTACACTCATCCTTGACATTTCACTTCACTGTGACTTCAGTGGTTCAGGAAGTCATTTTCGTGGAAATGTTCTGTTGCTGCTCACATTATGAAATCAGTACACACATGAATAACACTATTAGTTGCAAAAAAGCAACTAAAGTATTTGAGCTGGCATGCTAATAATTAACAAAGGGAGGAAATCAATGAAGATAAAAGTGTCCTAAGATTTCTTATTATCCATTCTGAATATTTGAAATGGTTTCAATACAGCTTTTTTTCGGTATTGATACACCTGTACTAACTGAATTTTTTTCGCTCTCCTCTCCGACAGCGAGTCTTAAGATGCACCGCTGCTGCCCACACAGCCCCAGCTCCTCCAGAAGTAAATCAACTTAGATGCTTGCTATAATTATCTTTAATTAAAGGTACAAATTGTATGCCCTCAGTGTTGTGTCATCTCCCCCTTTGGTATTAAAAATGGTATAACATATTGATATTGTTTCAAAGAATTGCATCAAAGTTCCAAATTCCAGTATCGTGACATCACTACCCAGAATATTCTGTACTGAATGCTACTACTTCAGAGGCACGGCACACCTATGGTGTACCCACACAGGTGATGTTCAGTAGCAGAGACTGTGTTGGATTGACTTCGCCTTCATTCCTCTGCTGACTTGGTTGCACCCGGGGTCCTGTTGTCAGGGTGGGACAGATGACATATTAATCATTCTTGTTAGTTAGGTGCAGCTTTAAACACCTTCAACCTGAGCAGAGGTCTAATCAGTCAAAGTGACTGTAAACACCTGTAAAGGTGTTTAGGGCCTTTGCGTCGGGTGAATATGAATGTCTTCAGTCTGATCATTTGTTTTAACATGAGATCTGTCCCTGCTTTGACCCAACCTTCTCTTATAATTCATAACATTTAATTGCATTCACCTTTCATCTACAAGCTCTTAGATTAGAGGAGTAACATTTGATCTATCCTCAAATGTCCCGAAAGTCAGCTGCATCTCTGCAGCAGCAGTTCCTCAGCCTGCTGTTGTTGCCTGAACACTTTTAGCTCACTGGATTTAGTGAACAGTAAAAGAATGAGAGCTGTTTTGGACCCGAGTCCTGCTCTGTTTATGAGCCTGCTGGTGGTTAACAAGGCACACCTGGTCTGTGTGCCACTGGCAGCAGGTGTGGCTCTTTAACTGTCAGAGAGGAATACAATACAACATGTCATTCCAAAGGTGGCGGTGTGATACAAGATGCAAATAAGCAAGAAACATTATCACCAGAGGTTTATCATAAATTGTTGGCATGAGGTGAAGCTTTTATTTCTCTGTCACCATCTCAGTGGGAGTCTGTGGAAGCCCATTTCTGCCAGTTACAGAAAAGAAAGATCGAAGCTAAGCTTCATGAAAAAAACATTGTCATTGGATGTCAAAATTGAGGTTAAAAAAAGTATAATAAAATTATGAGAAAAAGTCAAAATTATGAGAAAAAGTCATAATGTGATTGAAAACTTAAAGTTGACACTATGAAATAAAGAGTCACAATTAAGAAATAAAAAACTAAATTAATAATTAAAAAGTCAGAATTATAAGACCAAAAATGGAAATCTCAGTTTTGTTTTGTTTTGATCTCATAATTTAATTTTTTTTTAAATCTCACAATCATGACTTTTATCGTAATTAAGACTACAAAACATAAAACTTAATTGTTTTTTTTTAACTGGCTTCCATACAAGTCTGCTGCGTCGCAGATCTGACAAAATAAGATGCTTATCAGAAGACACGGTTGATCCTGAAGCACACTTTAGCCCAGATTAGGGATTTCTGTAATCTCAGCACAGTGGTTTCAGATTACATTGATTCATTTAGTCCTGCAGTGCCTCCAATACATCTGTGTGTATTGTGTTGTCCATCGCTTGTGCTGTAGTAAGAGCAGGTAGGCCGGAGTGGGAGCAGCAACACACTTTCTGTGTGAACTCTGTGAGTTCATGTTTGTGTCTGTAATGTGACAGTGTTTTATTTTAAATTGAGTGCCAACAAAGCACTTAAAACTGCATGACTCAACGCTTTTACTGGAAAAAAAAAAAAAAAAAATCAATTAGGTGCATTAGGATTTTAGCCCTGCTGTGATGTTGACGGGAGGTAAAAGACAGTTATGGAGCCGACAGACAGACAGACACACACACAAACAAGCAGCTGTGTCTGCACTGAAAACATCCTCGATTACGTTAGCGTTCACGTTGTTATCTCTTCTGGTGGAAAAAAAAGCTGAAATGCCAGCTTTATTCATTTTCCAAGAGGTCCTCGCGGTTTTTCTGTTGCATTGGCAGATTAAGAAGACTGGCTGAAGCAATTTATCAATCAGAGACGGTTATGTAATATCCAACTTTTCCAATAAAAACACTACCTGGAGGGAAAAAAGAAAGCATCAGGTGAAAGGGCAGAGAAGATAATCGTGCTCCAATCATGACAAAAGAAAAACACAGACACAGCTCGGTCTGTATTAACGAGTTGAAATATTTATTTTAAAAACTGAAAAAATAAAAACAAACCCACCAACATAGTTTTAGTATATCATACAAAGACATATTTCAATGTTGCTATGTGAGTATTTGTTTCTCTTTGACTACAGTGTGAGGCAGTTTGAAAGGCTGGCTGAGCTGGTAGGACTACAGACACAGACCCGAGAGAGACCAGAGACAAGGAGACAGAGAGGTTAATAATAAAGAATATCTGGGCAAAAATACAACCAAACATCACTCAAGGTGCGCTCAATTCATCTTTCAAGACACTTGAAATAGCATAAAAAGTAGATTTATCTTTCTTTTACAGTCATTTTTGAAATCCAAATCCAATTTATAATGAAAATCAGGTACCGCTCTGCCTGGACCCGGCAGTACTGCAGATAATACTCACTGTTTGGAGCAAAATTCTGATTAATAAAATACTTTTTTCTCTGCTTCTCCTAAAGAATTACTGGCAAACACCATCTGACCAGCATGTTAAATAAACCAGTGTCACAACTTCCTAGATACACAGCTGAAGCGGAGCGTCGAGAAACTAAGTTGTGTTAAGACACAGAGAAAGACGAACTCCAGGAGAATCAGCACTGCCATCGTCAGACAGAAAGAAGAAACAAACTCATCTCAAGGCGTGATCAGTCCTCTCACAAAGTCCACGGGCAACAGGATGAAAGTCAGTCCATCAGTCTCAGTAGGAAAGTCCTGTTAAATAACAACCTCTTATGGATAAAAAATAATGACGTATATTAGTTACGCGTGGTGTTCGTGTGCACCATTTTGTATCCCTAATTCAATTAAACTGAATCCTTACTTGGAGAGATGCAAAAAAAAAAAAAAAAGAAAAAAAAGATGCCTTTTTTGTTTAGATTTAAAGAAAGCAAACGATTATTTTCAACGATAGAAGGCTTGTAGTTTATATACACAGCTACTTGGTCTTGAAGAGGTGATGGAAGAGTCCACTGTGGTCCTTGTGATGTGGGGGGTGGGGGTTTAGAAAACTGTAGTCGGCCATCAGAAGAGGCAGGATCATGTGAATGGGTGGACCCAGATAAATATTGAAACGTTTCATGAAGAAAACGTTTTTTTGTGCGGCCTTCACCAAAACACTGACATTCAAAGTTGTATCGGAAATCTTTTTAGGACTTCCTTTTGTTGCTTCTGTCTCCAGGGAATGAGCGGGGGTGGGGGGGTGGAACAACTCGGACAACGCCGTCAGCAGTTCATCACGTGCTGCTGCTTCTCTAACAAATTTCTAGTGGTGACCACTGACATTTGTAAAAAATATGCACCAATGAGAAACTTTATTTAACGACTTTGCTGCCGGAATTAAAGGAAAGGGATCAGCAGACCCCAAAATGTTGTTGCTTTTCCTCTGTATAGAAACAAGTTTTCCTCCTCCTCAACCTTTTGTTTTAACCAAATAAAAAAGGGGAAAAGACAAAAATTACCCCGTTCCCTTAGTGTTTCTCTCTCATCAGATCTACCCACGATGCACCGCTACCTCTGACGATGTAGCATGAGGTAGTTGGCAGTCTCGAAGCTCACAGGGAGGTGGAGACTGTTAGCAGAAAAAAAAAACGGCGCTACTTTCCTCTTCTGCAACGACTCCTGGAGCAGTTTTAGGAGTTTCCACACAAGCCTCTGTTAAAATAAAAACGTACATAAAGACGAGAAAAAGGGGGGTCGGCTCAAGTTAACAGTCACAGGTCGTTACAATGGCGGAGAGGTGAAAGGCAGAAAGTCCAGTGAACCAGCCGGTGAAGTGGCGTGGACTTAACAAGGTGATAACTCACAGTGAGAAGAAGAGGAGGAAGGAAGATAGAGACAGATAAAGAGCAGCTCGGGCTCCGACAGCTTCAGAAGCTCATGACGTGGAACAGACTAGTTTCTTAGTAGGAGAGCATGCATGCCATCTATGTTACACAGAGACATGGTTTTGTGGGGGCTGCGGTGGAGCAGAGCAGACAGTCACCGGTCATCTCCCCTCTCGCTGCTGAGAGCTCGGCCCTTGTGCAGTGCATCCTGGGATGTCTCGAGTAGAACTTGTGCTCGTAGCGTCTCCGCTGGGGCTCCTCGACGGAGTGCCGTTATTAAGAAAACAACGGGGGGAGGAAAAAAAAAAAAAAAGACAATAAATACTCAATAGAAGGGCTCCACTTCACAGTCCTGGGGGAGGCGAGGGGGGGAGGATTTGTTTCTTCCCCCGCTCCGGCTCCCTCACATCCATTTGTTCCACCCTTTGATAGCCCCTCCCAGTACCCCACCCGGTGCCGTGCTTTTGTGGAAGCTTTTCGGACACGGGCAGAGGTGGAGAAGCGTTTTTTTTTTTTTTTTTTTAGAAAAGAAGCACCTTGTAATTTGGCTTAGATAACAAAAAGAAGAGAAGAAAAAACAAGGGAGAAAGAGACTGAAAAGTGTGTGTGTGTATAAATAGAGAGAGGCAGACAGAAGCCGGTCTTCTGGTGGAGGATGAGGGGCGGCAGGTCTCAACCGGTGCCTGTGGACAAGAACAACGGTTTTAGTTATCTTCACAATCTTACCAAAGGAAATGTTTGGCAGCACTTTACTTTACAGCTCTATAATAACATGGTATTACTTCATTATTACCTCTTTATTATTAAACCATCACTCCACTAATATGTGATGTTGTTACCGAGCTGTAACGTAAAATGCTACCCAGCACATTTATTGTATGGTTGCTGTCCTCCGTCCTTACCCTCTTCTCCCTCGTCCCAGCCCTCCGCTACCCCGGCGAGCTCGTAATGTTTCTTCCTCAGCTCGCCGAGACGCTCTCTCTCCTTCTGCAGACGAGTCTCCAGCTCCAGGACCATGACCTGAGGAAAAACAAGCACACACAAACTTGTCATTTCCCCTCACAAACCATGCAAAACTTAAAATCCCAAACAGAAGCATCATTGAATAAAAGTTTAATCTGCAGTAATCTTATTTTTCCATTTTATGTTTTTTCTTAACGATCATGCAAGATACGCGATGAAGTGATTGTCATAGCTACCTTTGATAAATAATTAATCATTCTTTTAAACAAAAAAAAAAGTAATTCAGCATTAATTACATTATCTAAATATCTAATCTAATCCTCGCTGGTTCCATTATTGTTCTCAATTTCCCTTGTGTCTGTGGACGCTCTCTAAAAACCTTGTGAACAATCATTGTTTACACAAGTCTTACTTAAACTCCTATGAGATCCGCTTCAAACAGAAGCCCTCTGTGCATTTACAACAATAGACCGCGTGTGTGTGTGTGTGTGTGTGTGTGTGTGTGTGTGTGTGTGTGTGTGTGTGTGTGAGCAGGTCAAGGCCCTTGTGTTTTCCTTTCAGCCACAAGCACAGAGTGAAGTGTTCATGTGTGGTTTGAAATGCATCCTCTCAAAAGGATGAACAACGCAGCTTCAGAGTCTAATGTGGAAACCTTACGACATTTTAGACAAACTCACATCCCATTAATCCTCACTAATTATTAAACCATTCACTCCAAAAATATCTTTCCTGGAGCTAAAACATTTTTTAGAGATCTGACACTCAGCTGTAGTGCTTATTATTACGATGTATATCAGCGCCTGTCTGTGTTCTGGTGCTTACCTGTGCATCCATCTCTTGCCGTTTGATCTGGGTGAGTGTCATGCTGGAGAAGTCCATCGTATCTGGACACAAACAAACAGTTCTGTTAAAACGCCTTCAGAGTTTTTCTCCCAATGCCCTTAAAACCAGAACAATATTCTTTTAAACCGAGAGTCAGAAAAGATAACAAATATAGCTTTACACAACGAAAACATCAATGACACTGTGGACCGACAGAGCCTTATTGAACCAGACTAATCTCTACAGTCAATATGATCCTCCTCACCTTTCTCTTCTATCTGGGACTTGCCAGACTTGGTGGAGGCCACGACAGCTGCGGTGGCCTGTGTGACTCCGCGGGACGCGTGCTGCAGGCGGTGCAGCTTGGTGCTGTCTTTGTCTGCTTTCACCTGGAGAGGAAGAGCAGCAAACATCAAACCATTGAGGCCATCCAGTCACAGACATTCTGCCATTTTCTCTGCATCAAACACAACCATGCTTCCTTCATTAGTTCACTGTACTTGTATGGATGCAAAATATGGAGGACTGAAGCTGCCAAAATGTAAACACATGGAACAATAAATCAATTCTGTATGCATGTCTTTACATTTTGAATAAAGAAATGGAAATAATACATGAATAAATACGTAAATTAAAAAATGAATACATAAAAAATAACAGAAAATTAAATGAGAAAAGGTGTAAATAAAAAAAAACTAAATAAATAAGGAAGAAACATCATTATAACATTAAAACAGAAACATCAAGTCAGCTTGTATAAATAACTTTATGTCTACATTTATTTTTTAATTTACGTTAATGTATTTATTAAGCCATGAATTTATTA
>OMLP01006448.1:28230-45380 GCA_900302685.1 Spondyliosoma cantharus | reverse complement strand
AATAAAACTATTAAAATCTTAATAAGAGGAATAAAATAATATATAGTACAATAAAGGCTAAAATAGATGTAAAATAATTAATAAAAAGCAGATAACAACAAAGAACAACAAAAGAAAGGAATGTTTCAAGGCTGTAGAGGTTTGTTCTAAGTTTACATAAAATATTTAAAAACTTCCATGTTCAGGATTATTAACATTGAGTTCTTTGTGTTGCCAATTTCACTCACTCACACTTGTTCTTCAATAAAAGATATAAATTAATTGCTTAATACCATGGTATGTGATTGCTTGTGAATATATAATATCTCGGGTTAAAGAGCATTGTGCTATAATGCTATAAAGAAAATCTAGAAATGCATTTCATTAGATTTGGAGACTGAAACAGGGGCCAAAGGTGGTTGCGGTGCTCATGTGCTACCCCTAGAACCCCCCCACATTTAAAATTGCTGCTCCACCCCTGCTCTGCTGTATGAGACCCACGAAACTAGTGCGCATACCGGCACAGTGTAGCTCAAAAGTGGAATAAATGTAATGTAATGCTGAGATGGTAGGGCATACCGGGAATTCAAAAACTTCAGATGACGTAGAAAACATTGATCCTCTTCCACGGAGATGAGCTGGTTATCCAGAGCGATTCATTTAATTACCTTCTCTGTAATATTTTTGGCCATGTCGCTGTATCCGCAAGTGTTTGTCGCTTCGGTGTCTTTGCCTGTATTGCTTGAGTGAACTCGTATTCTTTGAGTGTTTGTTTTTTTTATTTGCCTTATCAAATTTGTAGTACTAATTGCAGCTCTTTTGTTACCCCCTCGCAAAATGGTCGTATTGCAGATGTTACATGTCGTAATTTAAAATATTTCCACACTGCAGACATTTTATCCTCAGGTTTACCAGAGTAACGTTACGCGCGCGTCTGCGTTCTGCCACAAATTGTGCTCTGACGTAATAAAAATCGGGCTTGGGTCCATGTTCAAAATTGCCAATCCCGATCAGTGGAAAAATGCCCATATCGGCCCGATACTGCAGATCAGCTCTGGGCATCCCTAGTAACTACATAACAGAACACAGGATATTTAAGCCTTTATACATCATGCCAATATGCTTATTGATGATTTTATAATAACTGTTATTTTTTAGACTTTCCTTCTCCTGAAAACACCCATCCTATTAACAAGCCTCCATAATCTGATTGTAATGCAACAGATGTCCTTCAGTTGCTCCATTTGCATCAAAGCCAAAGGAACCTGTCATCACATTCAGGCTCTAAAACCCCTTTTGGACTTGTTAAACGATCTAGTTGGACCGTCCTGCAGAACACAAAGAACTTCTGCACTTTTTCCAAAACATGATTGATAGCAATTTTTCCCAGTGGGTTTTTTTTTTAAGTAGGGCGTTATTGACCCTTTTACAGCAGAGAGACAGAAAACCACAGAAAACATGACATCATCCATCATCAGTTTATTATGTGTCTCTGGCTCCGATGCATTCAGTCTAATTATTTCATTCTGATCGCTGAGTAGCCACAACAGTGTAATCAGAGCATATCAGGGTGGATTGTTCTCCCTTCAACAGTGCAATCAATAGCAAATTAATTTTGAGTCATTTGAGTGTGCTTACTGTAAACACACTCATTGTGTGCTGCGGGGTAGGAGTTTGCAGGATTGTTTTATGGAACAAAAAAACAGGACGGTACTTTTCTTCCAGCACCTGCAAACATTCAGAGATTGAGGCACCGGCAGATGGTGGGAGATGTGAAAGACCAACGCTAAGATCACTTTCAGCATCTTTGTAGCTTCTACAAATGACGGCGGGGGTGAGGACAGGAAGCAACAATGCTTACTGGAATTGAGTTTATAGAGACGTTATGATATTAAAGTTGTTGTCTTTGTTATAGGCTTGCAGTGATTTGCAAGTAAGTTACTTGAATCAGTTTATAATATTTGTTAAGTAAAAATTATATTTCTGATTAACACCACAGCAGCTCCTGTAATTCATCTTGATTTGATGTGATCATTTGATTGGCGGATAGTGCAATTATAAAGATTGGAAGTATTGGAAGTAGGAGGTATTGTTGTATCTTTCCTTTAGATATTTTAACTCCAGAATTGTTCTATTGTTTCTTCTTAATTTACAGAGACATCATGCTGTATTGTGTATCTGTGTACTGATACCATCATTATCAGGGCCAATGTGTCGTGATAGTATCATATCACAAGTTACTCTGTGGTCTTACCCCTTATGAATGGTCTTATAGCTTATGTCAAAGAGAACCTGATGACCCTGATCTTACAGCATATCATTTGTTTTCAATATGATCGCTTCATCGTTTGTTAAACTCAAGCCAGTATGTGTTTGTGTTTCAGGTTTTACAGGAGAAAAAGGCATCCAGGGTGCCCGGGGAGTCAAAGGGCCTGTCGGGGTCGACGGTGGTCAGGGAGAAAAAGGAGACGTTGGACCTACAGGTCCCAGAGGTACAGTATGTCTTTAATGTGTCATATTAATCTTTTTTTTCTTTTTTTTCTTCTTTAAATTATCATATGTGTTGCTTATCTACTCTATGAAAGCAAATAACAGTTGATGGTTGCTCATTTCTAGTTCATCTAGAAAATATATGCACGCTCACGAACATACAGCACAGGTTAATCATCAAAATCATATAAGGTTTAGTACTTACAGTAGCAGTAGTCACATTGAAGTGCGAAGTGCCTCATTTACTAACTCACTCAATAGTTTGTCATTCTCAACTCACTAGAAAACTGTCTTGTCTTGTACGACTCACGACTGATTTTTCAACGGGTTTACGGCTCAAATCACATCAGACTTTCATCTGATAAACTTCATGAAATGTTGACTGTTTTGCCAGAGTATAAACTTAATTACCATGAAACTATAATTGCTGAACTATCCATATCTGCTTTTATTTTTTCCAACGAGACAGCTGTCTGTGCTAATGAAATCAGTTTTCAGCTGTTAACTGAGTCAGTGCAAGAAGACATCGTACCACATGAAATCATTCAGCTGTAAAACATTTTCCCACAATGTGAGCAGTTGCTCCAATAAACAACTGTATCATCAGTATTTCTTTTTTATTCATGTATCATTCATGTGTGCAGGGAGTCATCTGATTAAGCAATGGATGTCTGTGTGCTTTACTACTCTTTGGTGAACAGTAATCCATCAAGTGATCAGATGTAAGAAGGGGCACCGACAACCCAGAATAAATGTTATCAATATGTTTCATGTAGTGTTGTAGTCAAGTCACCGCACCAACCGAGACCAAGGCATTACTGAGACCAGAGAGTACCAAGAGCGAGACAAGGCCAAGACATTTGGAGGTCGAGACCGAGACAAAGCCAAGACCATATATATCAAAGGAAAATCATAACAAAACATGTGTCAGTCACTCTCGCACTGACACCGGGCAGGTAGCAGCTGCAGCTGGGGGACATCTTTACACTACAAATGATTTGAAGTTATTAGCTGTTTTTGAGAGGGTCCTTTTTCACTCTTATCAGTAAGGCATGGACAAAAGGCCTATCAGCGGTGGTCTTGACCGGTCTCGTTCAAAAATCCAGAGTCCACCCAGTCCGAGACTGAGACAAGGCCGAGTAAAAATGCCCTCGATTCCAAGACAAGACCAAGAACCTCAAAAAATGGTCTTGAGACCGGTCTCGAGACCAAGACCGATCTCAAGTACTACAATACTAGTTTCATGTTTTACATTTCTTTAGTTAAAGTTTTCAGTTTCATGATCTGGTAATACTGGTTAAATTTTGGCACAAAAACACTTGGTTGGCGTTAGGAGAAGTCCGTGTTTTGATTTAAAATGCCTGCTTTGGTTGCCAAAAACATGACTTGGGATGTCCCGAGGTCTAGTTTAAAATATCTGGTTTGGAGATGTTGGAGATGTCCTGGCTTCATCAAAAATATTTTTTTTTTTGTTTGCCCAAACATGACTGGAAATTGTCCTGAGGTCTCAGCAAATCTTTCCAGTGGAATCACACTTGATGATAATGAAACACAGTCTCAAACAGTGGTCACTGGCTTGGCAGCCTGTAACTCCACCACCATCCACCTCCACAGTAAAGTCTGCGCATAAACATGTAATGTGAACATGTAGTAATGTCAAAATGGTATGTTGATGACGTACAAATGTGAGTGTGTAAGCGGTTAGCAGAAAGGTTAACTGCCCACATTTCATTCTGGAGACTAAGCCGGCTCCAAGGGAGAGGTGATTATTATTTTCAAACATATTTAAAGGTATGCATTCACACATAGAAAGCTCACAGCAGCCACTTATCTAATTATAATATAAGCTTTTGTAGAGGGCAATTTGAGAGTTGAAGTGCATCATTCTTATATATGATGTGAAATCCAATCCAGCTGAATATACCATTATACATCGGAAGAGAACATTAGAAAAATTCTTCACAATTGTGTATTTCCAGTTATTTTACATTGAACACTATAAATATACATTTCTTTGACATGAGCGTTCAAATTTTCCGAGAAGACACATTAGAACAATCTCCAGCAAGACAGTTATATGAACACACGATACCTTGGTGACCTACATAGTTCTGAGATTTCTTTCTTTCTCTTTTCATTCTTTGCTGCTTTTCCTTCCATCCACTTATCCGCCCATTTATCCAGTCCTGTCCATATAACCCTAGTGTTGATGTTTTTGCCATGGCATCACCTGCTGGACAGTGCCAACGATAACAATAATACACTCAGACACACAGAATAACGTCAGGGAAAAGACAACCGTGACAAATATGATAAGGCGCTGGAGTCATTTTCGTGTCAGCATGTCGGTGTGTGTGTATGTATATAGTTTGTGTATATGTGTGTTCAGCCAACAGCTGTTGCCGATCAAATTTGGGCTTGGCTGAAATGTCCAGTGTTGGAGTCCCACAGTCCCTCTGGTGGCCAGTAGCTCTCAAAACTTTGGACCAGATCTCAACTGCCGTCCTCTGTATGTGCGCATGCGCCTTGTTGTTGTGGCTCGACACTGTGCACCAGACTCCACTCTGGTTTTGGAGCATTTTTCTATAGATATACATTTTGTATAGATGCTGGCTGCTATAATTGTTCTTCCCTTAGGTGAACAGCTATGCAGTGAGCTACGTATGAACGTTGAAGACACCATCTGGCTTTTGAGTTCTTTACTGAGAGTAAAATTGTGAAAAATGCATTGGACAACAAATCAAATTACTTTGATTAAAAATCAGAAAAGATACCATTAAGAAGAGTTAAGCCTCAATCAGACCAAAGATTGGAGATGAGATGAGTTGGAACTGAACCTGCTAGTTCATACCAATGCAACCAGACAAGACGCTGTATCATTTAGGAAGCATGTGTTTGTGAAAGAGTGAAAGAGAAAGTGTGGTGGACAGAGGTATGGTTAAGTGATATAGAGTGGGAGCGGTGCAGAGGGGCTGTGAATGTGAGTGGAGCAGAGGAAAAGCAATGAAGTTGTCAGTTAAGCAGTTGGTGCTGATTACATTGATGAATTACGTTCAAAAACCAGCCACTGGCGACCCTGACACGCTGAGCTGCAGGCCACAACATCAGCCGATCTGAGTCGAGCTCACACTCGACAGTTCACACTGCTGCAACTTTCCCTTCCAATCTTTGAAAACGGTTTTGTTGTGTAGCCAATCTTTGGTCAGATTTGGGTTTTAGACTAAAGTTAGTCTATTGTAAAAAATGATTAGTAGTAGTAAGGAAATTGGGTTTATGATATGAATAACAAACATAATGTGAAAATTTGGTTTCATAAGAATGGTAAATTCGGGACTACTGGCCTACTCACAGGGCTAACTAGGAAACCGGCAAGCTAAGATTTAAGACGCTCTGCCCAAACTTCTTTCTATTTCCTGTCCTTCAGACAGTTTAGGCTACATAAATGTACATTATTATATTCAATTAAGGATTTTATGGAAAAGGGAAAAAAAATCAGTAGGCCTAAAACATGTAATAGAGAGCAAAAATTATCTTTTGTTGCTAATCAAAGCCTGCATGTTGTAGCTAATTTGGTGTAAAAGGCCTCAAATTTTTAGTTAACATTGGACAAATTAGCACAGGTAAAAGACACGAGGACTGCACATTTGAGTGGCAAGTTAATTATGTAAAGAGCCGCTCAAAACACCACATAACCATTTTTTTTGAATGGAGACAGGATAAAGAATCTTCTGGGATGTTGAACTATCTACACTCGGCCAGTTTACAACAATGTCTGTCTGTACTTCCACCCATCTGTGGTCTGGTTGTGGGTTTAACAAACCAGTGAAGGGTGAAGAGTTTGTAGACTCTTTGGTGTGAATGGACCCTCGGAGGCCGGCAGTTGCCCAGCTGTAGAGGGAGGAGGGATACTGAGAGCTTGTTAAAACAGCACTGGGAAGCCTCATGGTTTCTTGTAATAGATAAATGGTATGTAGGCTGAGCAGGGAGCGCATTAGGTGTTGGCTCTTTCTTTGGTTGTAAAGCATCACAGATCGCCGAGCCGAACAAGCTGTGTTTGGCCAAAACATTAGACTACTGCAATTTATTTCTTTTTGTTTGAAGTTGCACTAATGATTGGTGGAGGAAAATTTTCATAACAAGCTGCGGACAAAGTGCCTCTGGTTAACATATGAGCAAACATTTGTCTGTTTACCTCAGAGTTCAACTGGAGTCATGTTTTCAGCCACCTGATCAATATTAGTCCAATACTTCTCCCATTTCAGTTTTGCTTTAGAACAACTTCTGGGCCTTAAACTGCTTAATTGTCCACTATGTCCACCAGTCGGTAACTTTGTTCCTGTCATACTGAGGGGGCATACCTTGGGTTTTCATTGATAACAGTTTTACAGGGAGTGAGAACAGTGACCTAAAAACAGCTTAAAAGCTCAGGAGATGCTGCAGAGTTTGTTGATTGTCACAACACGTCCTCACACCAAAAAACAAGTGAATAGGTTGATCTTGAATCCCAGAACGACTCTTTACCGTTCAGAAAACAGCGTGAGCACTGCAGTGTACCAGCAACAGACATAGAGGAGCTCCACTGTACACTCCCAGTTTGGTTAAATTTAGTAATAAAACTATTTGGTTATGTTCAGGAAAACACCATCGTTTTAAGTACGTTACTTATGTATAACTTAAGCTAGGTATGTACTTTAGTAAGTTGAAATAACTCACTGCTCATGATCCCATATGTGTGCCCATTTTTTAATGAATATGTTTAAAATGTGCTACATTGAACTGATGCAGCGTGATAGTACAGTATCTGAGTAAATGTTACACTCCATACCTGGCTGTTGAGATAATTCACTCTGGTGCACTAACAGGCCGACTTTGCATTGCCAACATTCAGGACCACCAGCACACCTAATTAATTGAGCCATTTAATTAAATGCATCTGCTGTCGGTTGTGGCTCAGCAGTAGCTTACCAGTGTGTTTGGGTTTTCCTTGCAGTGTTATTTAGTTGTTAAGGATGTGGTCAGGCTGGAGGTGACACTGACAGCTGAGGGCGTCACGGACAGGGTGTGGTGTGAGCTACACTCCTCAGTTATGGTAGGTGGGACCGAGTGCCACCTCGGCTGGCAGCTGCACTGCGGTCCTGGATGTGAAAAAGCGTCAAATTAAAAGTGGGATACACGCCATTTTGAAGCTGATCCTCTTATACGCTTTATGGCAAAAACAGACTTGAGGTTTGAAACCTCGCGGCTGAAAATGAGCAACAAATGGCGCTGAAACAGACTCTTTCCTGCTTTTGGAGATTGTTCCTGGGAGTTTGGCACAGAATCATATTTTGAAATGAAAACAAATGAGAAAAAGTTGTCTCCAGGCTGCTGATTGGAGGGAGGTGTCGTGCGTAAATGTGCTGTGATTTTGCAGAAACCACAAATGAGAGGAGTATTACTTACATTGACTGAGCGGTGTGGCATTGTACTAACTTTTCCAACATGCAAACATCTACACAGCTACGTCAGCAGAGATACTCCAAGAAATCACCTTGACGCTGGTACCTTCATATGAGTCCAGAAATCTGTTTTCAATCCTCTTGTCTTCTCTCTCTGCTTCCTGTCTTTCAACCTCATTCAGCTCCCCTCCACAGCAGAAGAAAATAACATTTAACCACAACCTTTAGAGGTAAATTAAGCAGCAGAGGCAGGGAGGGTGTCCTCTAATTTTACATTTTATTCCCAGATGACAAAGCGAGATTACAGGGCTGACCAGTTTTCTGAAAATATACAAAGGAGAGGAAATGGGTGTGAGGTCGAGGAGCGGTTTTAGAATTTAGACTTGTTGATGGTCGAGCTGCTCCTGTGTGTTATTGCATTTGCACACACACATTTATGCCCCCATGTGTGCTATATTGTGGTCATCACGATAGCACACATATAGTAAGTTTGGGTCTACTATCATTGGATATTAATAGTGCCATCCAAATTTAATATGATTGTGGTTCCTTTTCTTCCTTTTTTTTTACTGAAATCTGCAATGAAACATGTGTGCCTTGACATTATTCATAAAGACATTTTCTATGTAAATAATAATAATAAAATCTGAGTCATAAACACAGAAAATATCACATTTTAGTTATATTTTACAATCATATTAAATGCTATTACTCAGCAAGCTATACCTAAAGTAGATTATACATGTGTTCTCAGGCCTACATTTAATTCTGGTAGGAGTTGTGTTTTTATATAAATTTTTGGTCCTTTAAAAGTCTGTGTGATTTTCAGTTTGTTTTTCCTCTTTTGTCTTCAGGTGACCGAGGAGAACGAGGGTTTAAGGGGGAGAAAGGCGATCGAGGAGACCGAGGAGAGAAAACAGGTAAGAGGTGAACAGGTGACAGCACTCAGTCCCTAACATTGAAATGTTGTGTATGCCAAGTGTATCATTTAACTGCACCCCTGTCAGCAGAACGACCACGATCAGTCTGTGCCTTCCAAAACACCTAGAAAAATGATCATAGGACCGTGATAATTTGACAGCGCTATAACCAAAGTTTTGGTCAGGTTCAGGCCATTGAAACTGTTTGAAGTAACACTTAAGAAGTAGTCGCCTGTGTCCAAATCACAATGGCTGGACCTTCCGCCACAACCCTCTTCCTGATGGTACAACATCAGGCCACTCTTGCCTTTGTTTCTAAGAGACAGTAATCATTATTCACAGAGCCACAATAGATCCATGTCAGGTAAGGTTGTTTCAGACTTTTGAAACTGAAAAAAAATATTGTCTTCACCCAAACACAACAGCATCGGTCCCCTTGTCAAAGAGCTTTATTGTCATGGGAAACAGATGTTCATGTTACCGAAGCCTGTATAGTTTGCATTGCGAATGTTTTCAGTGACGAGGCATTAAGTAACTATTCAACGTGGTTTGGGATCTGCCATGGTTCCTGAAGAGGTTTCTATGGTTGCCCTGCAAAGAAAATGCTGAGTAGATTAATTATTACAGTGGTGACTGACTTCATCACCACCACTTCTATTCTAATTATACATTTTGGTCTATGTTGTTGACTGTTCTGAACAACAGAATTATAACATTCTTTGAGGAAGGCCGAGTCTCTTTTGCTTGAGCGACGTCATTAATGTTCCGCTGTTTCAAGCTTGTAAAATGACCGCACGCATTAAGCTGTCGTTAAACAGTTGAACAAGTGAACATGGTCTGCTAAAAGATTCAACACTGAAATCGAGTGTTTTGAGAGTCGAATGCAGAAAAAGAATGTTGGAACAATTTATGTTATGGTAAATACCCGCTAATTAGTGTGGTAACAAACTGCTCTGTCAGTTCCAGTGGCATCATTTTATGTTTTTTCCTAAGTCGTTTTCTACAACTAAACCTTTTCAGGCAAACAGTGATTCTTTGGATTGTGATTCTCTTGCTGCTTAGATACACTTTAATGAAGCACTCACAAACATCTAATGTATAATCAGTCAATCTAATGCACTCAGCTACAGTTTGGAGACTTTTGCCCTGCCTCCACTCCAAAAACAGTTATCAGAGTGTTCACAGGACGATTTCATAAATAAATCACTTTTGAAATGTAGTTATATTTTCATTAAAAAGCATTCCGTCTGTGGAGCATCTCTTAGTGAAGAAAATCCTCCCTGGCACCACGGCTGTAATAAGAGCACAGACATACATCAGAGCATGTGATCCAAAACCAACAGTTAACAACACAAGAGCAAAAATTTACGAGCTGATGACTTTATGGGCCTCATGCATCTCTGCCCCACCGGAAGTTTAAAGGATCAGCAGATCTGCTTTTCTTTTCAGCGTAATCTCATGGTTTCCGACACATGATGAAGAACCACATGGCTCAGCATACATCAAAAGGACTTCAAAACCTTTATGTGTATGTATATGTTCTGTGGCGGTAAACCGGAACCTCTTTAAAAAACCTCCAATCTGGATTCAGGTATGAAGAAAAAAAACATTAATGACCCGAAACCCTCATTTTTTGCCACAAATGTTTTTCTTCTTAAGTTACATCATCATGTGATGATCGACGGAGTGGTGCTCCCGTTAAACGGATGCGATCCCTCGACCATCTGAATGCTGTTTCTGTCCATTAGAGATCGGTTCTGTCGTCACATTATTTACAAGACACGGGTGTTTGAGGTTTCAGAGACAGAAAGGCAGATTGAGACCACATGCTGCCAGCTGTCAGACATACTGAATCTCCGTGTCGTGCACTTTTCTGTCACAAACCGTATGTGGCTGACTTACCATTTGATGCATGACTCAGATCTTTTTACACTTCAAAGCATACCGAGCATATCTTTACATTCACTTACCAGAATGAGCACCAGAGTGCCCGAAGACCACTGATAGTTTTGGTCTGTGGGAAAAGTGTGCATTGGTGCACACATGTTGCTGTTGCCGCAATGATTACACAGGATAACACAGGAAGTTATGTCACTGAGTAGATCAGAATGTTCAGCTGTACAGAAAGTCTCAACGGCACAATAAGTAAAAAAAAAGAGCAAATGGACCCCAGATTATTGTCATTTGTGAGATTGAGAGAGAGAGAGAGATCTCATCTGTGAACATCAATCTGGGTTTTGAATAAACTTACAAGAAATGTCTTTTATCTATACATACTTTCTAGATATAAACTAAAATTGTGCTCAGTACTCAATTATGATGATTTTAAAAGTAACTAAGTAGATTACATGGTGTAATGCATACTTAAGAAAAAAAACTCAAGAATAACAGTAATTGGAGTAATTGTTAATAATTAGTTACTTCCACCCCTGGTTGAGAGTAGGTGTTTGTTAATGTAATCTGTAACCCCACAGAGTAAAGCACTTACTTAAAGAGTAACTCCACCAATTTCACACATTAAAGTGCGTTTACTTCTAAATATGTGATAAATGTAGTTTAAAGCACTTTGTGGCTCCAGAAGAAGCTGCATGTAATCTGATAAAGTGTCTCCAGTGATGTCACTCAGTGGCTCAGCTGTATTTCATGTAATGTAGACTCAAGGTTTTGAAATGAAGGAAGGAAATCTCTGATTCTGTTGTATCTACTTTTTTCTAAACTGTCCATAATGAGTCCAACAGTGTTAGACCTGGTGCCTACAATACCCACAATGCGGCTGAGCCACTGAGTGACATCACTGGAGGCATTTTATCAGATAACATGCAGCTTCTTCTGGAGCCACGAAAGGCTTCATACTACGTTTTCACATATGCAGTTGTATTCCCCAAGACCCGTAAACACACATATATGTGTAAAATTGGCAGCATCACCCTTTAATGAGGTCCTTGGTTTGGACGCACTAGTTTAGGTATATGCTGGCTAACTGCTAAAGATTGTGTCTTATGTCAGACCTACACACACTGATACTGCATATTGTTGTGAATCTTTTGGTGGTTCTCCAAATCCAACAGAACTGCGTGACTTTGATTTTTAGGATAAAGTCATGAAATATGACCGACATTAGCTGAGGCTAAAGTCCAACCACTGGCTTATTATAATATGTTCTTGAAAGACATGTATGTAACAAAATATCTAATTTATTTTCCATGGGGGTATTGCAAAATGTTGTGTAATTTTCACTTGACAGTTGACGCATTACAAGAGAGATTGGAAGCGATGCACTCATAACCACACACATTCACACGGCTCTTGTCTTCAGAGGCCGTCTGACAGTTTGATCTCAAGGGTCCAACTTTCAAGTGTTGTGGGCTTAATGTTTGACAGGCTGTTTTCATAGTGAACCGGTGCAGCTAGAGCTCCAAATATAAATGATTTCATTGATTGCCTCGGACATTAGTCAGAAATTTATGTTCACCCTGGACCTCAGGCTCAAGAAAACATCATCTTGTGTTGTTTTTTTATGTAGAAGTTCACCTGAAGCAAAGCCTCCAATATTATGTATTTATTTCTGTATTATTATATAACTTCTGTTGAAACCCCCCCCCCCATACTCCCTTTTTATTATTTATGTTCACCCTTTATTCGCTGAATTTGATTATCCATTGCTGGAACAGATCAATCCAGCTCCCCCACAGTGTAATTTAATGTAATTTCATTCATTTCTAATTTAATACACACACAGTTAAGCAACTACACATGCAGAAACAGTTAGATGAGTCAGTCTTTTCCTTGTATATACACTTTAATCTTCCAAGACCCAGTTTGACCCATTCGTGTGCTTTTTTTTTTGTTTTACATGATTTGTTTTTAGCTTACGAGGTGCTGGTGGGTGGATTTGGGTCACCCATGTGCCGAGCCATGCTAGCTGTTTCCCCCTGCCTCCAGTCTTTATGCTAAGCTAAGCTAACTGGTTGTTCGCTGAAGCCTTGACGCACTTCCAAAAATGTTAAACCATTGCTGTATGCAAAAACAAAAATGACCTGAGAGGCCCAAATCAGTTTAAAAAGATGTTTATATGCACGCCAGATTTTGAGTGTGCATGTACGGTGGCCAAGAAATTCAAATTCTAAGCAAATTAACACAAAGAAAAGACAACAATCAGAGGAAGAAAGTATAAAAAGAAAAGAAAAATAATGTGAAAGACAATTACATCTGTGTTTTTTTTTAAGAGCATTTTCAAAAACAGATGGAGCTGGTTAACATTCGTCCTGAAGCCGTTCAGCCCGGTCTTGTCCAGACCCTTCCTCCCTGCCAGATAAACAGCGATCAGTCCATGTTCTGGACTTCTTCAGTTATTGACAAACTGGTGTTGTAGCCCCCCCGGCCTCTGAGGCTTGAACCACTTGGAGGTCCACCAACAGTTGGAGAGTCCAGTTCTGCCTGTACAAAAACTGTCATTACATCTCGAGCAGCTCACATAATTTCCCCACTTTCCCAGAGAATGTACAGGGCTTGTTATGAAATGTCAAGATTTCTCCAAATGAGGGAGTTTCTACTTTATGGTGAACCAATTTATTTGGCTTTCCAAGGTGAACATGAGAGCTGACAGAATAAGTTACAGAACAGGGTCCTTACATTTTTTTTTATTTTTTTTTAGCATAATAACTTTTCTCTCTGTTGGCATTTGTGTTATTGTGCTTTTTGACTCAGGAAAAGTCATTAACTACATAAAGCTAGAGTCTAGGTAATTTGTTTTATTCAGCTTTTTTAGGCTTATTTTCTACCTCAAGAATGACAGCTACATTTACTTTCTTGTTTTTAATCCAAAATGGAACATATAGTTTCGGCCAATGATGCTAGAAAGTGTTTCACCAATGTGCTGCTGTTAGCCTGTGTTGCTAAGCCCGTTAGCTTTCTGTTCTAGTCTGGCACATATGCTGTTAACGATGTCAGATTTCCATACAAAGTGTGGCATTAGGGAGAATATGGTCCGTCAGAATAGGATTAAAGAATGGTGAATTCTGTTGCTTTTACAGTTCACTGCCATTTTGACCAAATCGCTGTTATATATTTTGGCTTGAAAATAATGCATTCATAGAATTACCCAACATGTTTTGAGGGGATTTCATGAACCCAGGAAGTTATGCTGGCTCTAAGTATGGAGGGGCATGCCAGTCTTTTTTAAATCATTTGAACATTTAGATTGAAAGCATGAAAAGTGTTCATCCAACAGCACAAAACTCATCGTGTCTTGTTAAGGAGCAGCAGTGTCGTCCAGCATCTTGGCTACATATACCTTTTTAAAATAAAGTGATCAGTTGGTTTTATCATTCTCATCACGCATCAGCCTGATTTCTACCAAGGTTTCTGGCAAAATAAATCAAGTCAGCTTCCCCCAGGTTAATGTAATTCATCACATTTCCAATATGTTGCTGTCCAGCTCTTCATGGCAGAGATATTATTACCGGTGAAGTTTGCTTGTATGGTTCTCATTATCCGTGAAGACTAATGTCTACATGTGCTGCCTCAAATCCAGGACCTTTCCTCTCCTTCCTTCTCGTCTTTTCTCCAGAGCCTCTCATTTACACAGCAGGGAGCCTCAGGCACTTTGCAGGGAGAGGAGGAATGAAAGGCTGAGAGATGAATAGTGTAAGAGAAATGTGAAGATGTGGTGAGTCACATCTCACATGTATTCAAACACGCGAACACTAACATTAGAATGATACATGACCGATAATGGCCTTTTACTGCAAATATGAGCCAGTCAGTGATAAGATTGATCTGAGACACTTTGTTTAGTTTTTCAGAATTTAAATATTTTTTGTTCTCAATCTTTAAAGTTTTAAAGATGCATTTTCTCAAGTACTAGTTCAGTTTTGAGGTAATTTAGTATTCCCTCAAGTAATTTTGAGTATTTCCATTCTCTGCTACTTTCTACTGGTACACTACAAGGAAATATTCCTCCCCTATATTTATTGGGCAACTTTAGTTAATGATTAATTGGCAGATATAGATTAAGACGTTATTCATCCCAATTGGTTACATTTACAAGCAATAGGAAATAATAAGCCTAGTTTCACCAGTTGCACCATTACAGTAATGTACATATTAATACAGCAGATATTATAATCTAATAATATATTATACATTATTCTGTATAAATATTACTTTTACTCTGTGAACTTTAGGCATATTTTGGTGCTAATACTTTTGGGCTTTTGCTTAAGTATATTTTAAACATGTATTTAAAACGAAGTATTTCTACACTGCGGTATTGCTTTTTTTACTTGTGTAAAATATCTGAGTAATCAGGGAGGGAATCCAATATCACAACAGGGACAGTGAGGAATGATTTCAAACACAAACCGTACAGCTCTGAATTTTCAAATTTCTATCTATACTTCTTGACTTGCAGTACTTGCTTGCAAACCGCTGATATGTTGTAACTTTACATTTCTTTAGGATCAGTTTTCTACTTTTTGTGTTGGGACAACGCTGTGCTTATGATCTGGTTAGGTTTTGACACCAAAAGCATGTGGTTAGGGTTTGGAAAAAATCATGTTTTGGCTTAAAATATCATTTTTTTGTTGTCACAAAAATGGCTGGAAATGTCTCAATGTCTCATCAAAATATCCTGTCTGTTGCCAAAAACCCAGCTAGAAAATATGTCCTGTCATCTGGCTAAAAATATGTATAATGTGGTTTCACACTAGCAAATGTTGAAATGCAGTCTCAAAATTCACTTGGTAGCCTGATTGAAAATGTGCTTTTTGGCAACATTAGCATCACTGCCTCATAGCACAGTCCTGGGACTGATTGTTAGTCTTCTTCCTTTCATGTCATTGACACCTGTATGTGGGTTTGCAGTCTAGAAAAAAAAACATTTTTAGGTGAAATTTAAACTCTGGAGTGGTTTTGTGTTTTTTATGTCACATTCACATCAGACTGTACAGTTCAGACCATAATCACAAATTTGAAATATTGTCATGGCTTTTGGTTTTAGTTCAGACATTTCCTGTTTTTCTTTGTAGGATCACCCTTGTGTCATGTTTGTTTCCTGTCTTTGTGTCTGTCCTGCCTTTTTGATCGCCTTGAATTGTTTCACCTGTCCCTGATCCCTGTGCATTGAGGCGGTGCAGACTTCTTAGTTTTTGCATTTTTGTATTTTCTTTGTTTATGAATCTGCTTTTGCCTGTTTTCTCTGTTTTTCTCGCTGCCAGTGTTTGGCACTGTCTCCCTGCCTTGAGTCTTGCATTTGGGTCCTATTTGCAAAAAACCTGATGAACATGCTCACATATGCCCTGTAGTTGTGATTACCTGTGTAGATTTTGTTGATTTCTGATTATTAAAGGCTCATGAGATGAAAAAGTGTCAACAAACCAGAGGCAAAATATCTGCAAAAGCACAATTATTGGCAGTTATAGCTAAACAAAACCCAATATCAATACTGATTCAGTCAGTTCAGTGGACTGAAAGGGATCTACGCAGTGTTTTTCTCTGTCACCTCTCTTTCACCAGAACCAGTTAATCAATAGGGGTAACTGTATACTCCCACAATAAACGACTATTTAGCAGAATTATGCATCACGTCTGTGGAAAGACTGCAGCAACTGGAGCAGATTTCAGTCTGGTAGCCCAAGAGGTTCATTTAAGGACATTTAAAAGTCTCCTTTGTTCGGCTGTTATAAGACAGATTAATCAGTGTGGCACATTTTCATCTCCTTGCCAGCAGAGTCTTCCAGTTTCACCCAACTTCATTTGAACTTTATTACCCAACTTCAATTGGAAAAAAGGGCTTTTTTTGTGTTTGACGGGTGAACAAATAGTTTCAGCATCTGTTTCAGGTAATTGAATATTCAACTACTACTGTTTGAAATTAAGTTTGAGTTTTTCCTGTACTCGTTGCTCCTCTATTTTTTTGTTCTCTTTGTCCATCAAAAAAGAACAACTGGAGAACATCTAATTTCTGTTTTTCATTTCCTGGTTTTCTAAGAGAATATGATACAAATATGTGCTGCAGATATGATGGTACAGTGTCATGGTACATATTAAATTATGATGGGCTAGTGAGTGCAGAGTACTCGCCTGTATAATGAGTGTTAAATGGTAGACAGTTAAAATTTATGATGGTCTGATGAGACTAATATCCTGTCTATATAATGTGTCTGGCTTTACTCTCCAGCACATTGTCAACAGTCTCAGTCAGCATGTGTCTTAACACAGAGGGGTCCAGAACAGTGTGTGTGTGTGTGTGTGTGTGTGTGTGTGTGTGTGTGTGTGTGTGTGTGTGTGTGTGTGTGTGCGTGTGTGTGTGTGTGTGTGTGTT
>OMLP01006448.1:1480-28210 GCA_900302685.1 Spondyliosoma cantharus | reverse complement strand
CCTCTCTTCATCATTTTCACTCTGCCTGCTGAAAGGTGATAAATCAAGTAAATTATATGAGTACAGCTGCTGCATAGTTTCAGGAATACGAGATGTACCGAGGATCTGTGAAACTCCACAAGCACACACGCACACACGCTAAATTCTGATTATAATTTAGATAAGTGCTTTTCTACAAATTCTTTCTGATGAGGACATGTTTTTTTTCCTCAACGACTGAATAGGTTGATTGCCAGTGACTCCCAAAAATGACAAATGTCACTGTTTCCAAGACAGCATGACCGTTGCAGTGTACCAGCGACAGGTGTACCATAACATGGTTGTATCCTCACAGTTTGTTTAGGTTTAGGCAAGAAAGGTTCCGTGGTGTGGGTTAAAATAAGTGTGGTACTTATATACGTATAGTAATATATTAGTAAACTACTGAAGTTATTATGTCAACTACATTACTCAGTTAAAATAACTCACCAATAACTTTTGGTTTCACATGGGACACAAAAAGTCTGGATGCAGTGTCTTTGTGCTGTCATTCTTATGAAATTGCTCAGTGGTGCATGAAGCCGATAAAGCTTGAACGTAAATGTTGGTTTTCTGATGAGGACTTGCTGGATATTGTAGATAGCTTGGTCTTTAAAGGAATAGTTCAACATTTTGGACTGATGCCACTCTCGTCTGTGTGATCAATATGTAGCTACAGCCAGCTATCTTAGCCTTGCGCAAAGACAGGACATGTCAATCTGTACCATGTTTGTCAAACCCGAACAAAAAATGTAAAAAAAAAAACAAGTTGCAGTGTTTTCTTTGCTGAGAGCAAAGACTTATGGAGTCTTGTCCAATGAAGTGACAGGATGAATGTTTTCAGATGCATAGAGTGTTCATGAGTTCCAGAGAGGAAAGTTATGAATATCTAAATCCTTTCTTCGGTATGCTGACAGGTTCACAAGATTGTTGCCAGACTATAGGTCACGATGTTCAAATGATGGTCAGCAACCTCTGAAAAATCCCTTTTGGACAGAACTTTAGTAGCAGATCTTTGTAACCAACTTTCATCGATGGAGTTTCACACTAGAGGGAGAAAGTTCCTTCACTCAGAATACTTTATTAATTGCTTATTTTCTTGTTGAATCAAAGACTATTCCTGTGGTTTATGGAAAAATTCTGTTGCAGCATGTCGAAAAACAGCCATTTGTTTTCGTATTGGTTTGATTTACAGGCCTTCATTAAACTCATAAACACTGAGAATGAAAATAATCTGCTCAGTGTGAGTTCAAAGACATACCAGCAAGCGCTGGGTAAAAGAGACTCATGTGTTCTATCAATGCAATCGTGTCGACGTAAATGATAATGACTTCAGCATTCCTGCACACTAAGGATCATGATGTGTTTCGATGCTTTTACTACGATCATTTTACTGCAGGAAGGCTCCAATAAATGCATAAAAGCTTTGTCTTGTGTCTGCAGACACATGAAATGGCAAAAACAAATGTGTATAAATGTCTGCATTCACATATTAGTTTGTTGATGAACGATTGTGTGTTTGCTGCAGTGGAGGAGATGCTGGTGCGGCTGGTGAACGGGTCGGGTCCTCATGAAGGTCGTGTGGAGGTTTTCCATGAACGCCGCTGGGGGACGGTGTGTGATGACGTCTGGGATAAAAACGATGGAGACGTGGTGTGTAGGATGCTGGGATACCGCGGAGCCACTGAGGTCCATAAGACTGGACGCTTCGGACAGGGTATGAGATGGTCAACACACACAGGCCGTTATTATATCAATATATATTCCTGGTTTGCTTTCCTGCCAACCATTTGTGAACATTTGACCGTAAAGCACTTTTGTCTAAAAGGAACTTAATGCAGTATATGCTAGGGATGTACAATAACTTCATTGGTATTGACTGATTGGCTTAAAATGACATATTGGCGTTGACCCAAAATGACCATTCCTGTCGATTTGACAGGGAGATATGATGATGCTCTGATAATGCATGAATAAGTGAAACTGTTCAACAAGGATCGAATGTCTCCTTGTGCCAGTGAGCCAGAAGCCATAATAATATGTTGATTCCACTTTAGGAGAGACTCGATGTTCTCTGCAATTATACGGAAAGAAAAACATATACTTATATTGGTATCAGTATCACAATTGGCCAATGTAAGTTGGAAGATATCAGCATTTAGGAGTTTTACAAAAATCCATCAAGTGCATCCCTGTTATAGGCTGATGTTCAACTAGCTTCATCATCCAACATGTATTCACTCATGCCAAGTCATTTAAAAATCAAACCTTCAAGACAAAACAGTATGCAGACATGAACATTAACATAATATAATGATAATCAACCTTTATTCATACACTGCCTGGCCAAAAGAAAAACAGTCACCACCTGGATTTAATCAAGCAAATAGGTAAGAGCCTTCCACTAGATGATTACTGCAGTGATTAATACTGTGTAGAGTCTTTCCTGCACACAGTGTGGCTTAAAGTGTTTTCCACTGGGGATAATGATAGAAATCAAAAGAAAAGGAAGTTCAAACAAGCTCATGTGAATTTTGTTTTTCATTCAGTTGAAGTAAATAAAGTTTTTCACAAGTAACAAAAGTCAATTGTCCTTATAAAACTACATTGAGGTAGATTTACATTACATGCCTAAGCAGTTTTAAAGGTTTGAGATTTATTTATTTGCGGCATTTTTTGACGTACTGTTAACCTTTACAAAGATTTGTTTTTCATGCACTGGCCAAACTTTATGATCTTGTATCAGCACCTGTTGAAAAAAACTGTGATTATTATGAAAGCTAGGGAAGACTGTGCCACTACTTATTTTTTGAAAAGGAAAGTTGATTTTTGAGTCTCAGTCCCAACTCATCACATACTGATGCTTTCCCATGGAAGCCAACCCGACCTACAATCCCATTGCGTCAGTGTGTGACGAGTTTTTGAAGAGTAATTATTTTGTTATCTTGGGATAACAAAGCTAGGTTCTTGTGATAACCGAATAATTTATCACAAGAAAACAACTTTTGTTTCTTGTCTGCTTTTGCTGGCATTGATTTAGGATAAACATTATACCGTAAGTAGCCTAAGAAGAGGAACTAACCTCTTGTTTTCTTGTGATAACGGGTTGATTATCTTGTTATCTCAAGAACGCAAAGCTTGTTTTCTCAAGATAATGAAATCATTTTTCCATGCACTTGAAATTAAAACAACATAAAAAAATGATTCTGGTGATTTTTGCACCACGAACAGAAACAAAAGGCTAAGTTAATCAATCTAAAAATTTGGTACAATTTGGTAAATGTATCGGTTGTATTAAAAGTCCACACAATGGCAAAGTTTCCCGGTATATTGGCTGCAGTAAACAAAGATTAGTTTTTGATTTTAAATTTAAAAGCAGCATCCCTTTCAGCTCATTCTTGATGTTCAGCTTGTGGAATAAAAAACATCTAAATCACAGCAGGAATTCAAAGGAGTCTCTTCTGCCCACAGTATAGATCTGTGGTGACGTTTACTGATGGAAGTAGTTTGATTTTTACTAAGTCTGCTGTTTTTTTGCTGTTGAGTGGTATTACTTGAACAGTGCACTAAAATGCCACAGGGATTAATATTAAGGTTTTATAGGGAAAGTCATGTGAGCCAGATGTCGTCAAGAAAGTCTCCAAGGTCATATCCATCACTCTCTCTCTCTCTCTCTCTCTCTCTCTCTCTCTCTCTCTCTTTCTCGCTCTCGCTCTATTTTATTTCATTCACCAAGTCGGCCTTACATCATTCAGAGTCTCTGTCCAGGCTGAGTTGTTCCCAATAAGTCTGGAAAATTGGGGGAAAACATTGCCTTTGTTCCAGAGGACAACCTCCAGACAACAGCAGTGACTAACATCACGCCTGGATTCAATTTAAAAACTATCTGGATTTCAAATGTGTCTCTTCAGATGAGTCGTCTGCATTCGACTTTTTTTAATTCATAATAACATCTTTTAACATCTTTCTCAGACCCAGATGTGGCACACTTTACCAGCAGCCACACCAAATCATTCCCAATCAGGCAGCCAATCAAGATTGCAGACAAGTCAATAGTTCATATCAGATTATTGTTATGCATATGAGATCCTTCACCAGGCCACCAGAATGCAAGAGACACCAGAACTGAAACTTCAAAATGTTTTGTTTCTGCTCAAATTTATTAGCAATGGATGGAAACTCAGCTTTGGCTGAAACTAAAGTGCACAAAAACACAAATTCTTCATATTGTGTTGAATATTTGTTTGATTTATCTGAATCAATTGATAATCTTTAAATAACCAAACCATTAAGCCATGCCTTGATGGATATCTGTCGAAATGAAACCACAATCTGTACTTTTCAGTGATGTAAGCGTAACACTTGATCATTTAGACTCGTGTTTTTTGGAAAGTGCTTATTTTACTCCTTGTTGGCATGGTCCAATAGTTTTGACATCTACTTCTAAGTAGCTGTTGCAAGCTGTTTGACCTTTTGTATACTCAAACTTGAACTTTGTGGTGAGTTTGTTTTGTCCACTGATGTTTACAACGTCAGTAATTAAGCAGAGTCGATCCTTGTTGTTTTGTTTATGTGGACATCATTTCCTGCGTGCGTTTTCTTACTTCTTAAAATGTTGACTTAGCCAGGATTTCATCCAAATGTCTACCAATGTATCCGAATATCAAGCAAATTGACAAAATATAATGCTAACTAATGCTTTTTTCAATCCATTACCATGTTTGCAAAGTCAGGACTCATTCAGAAAAGGTGTTTCCAGGCTTTTAAAAAAAGGTAAAAACCACCTTCAAGATGCACTATGTAGTTTTGGGAAAGACATTTTAATCAGAAGAGAAAAATCTTCATTGACTTCAGATCTTAATTTTTATGCCAAAACAAACTATATTAACAAACTGTCATCATTTTATTTAATTATGGAAAAATACATATTTCTGAGTTTATATTATTAAGAGTTTGAATTTCTTCTCCAAAACTATACAACGCCCCTTTAAACGAGGGTAAAAGCTTTTTCTTTTTTGCAAAATTCAGTACAATCTTTTCATGAATTTTTCCTTTTCTAAAAAGCATTTAATGCAATACTTCAAAATTTGCTTAAAAAAATGTTAACATATCGTGGCTACTGCTGATTTGTGCATATGGTAGCCAGTGAACATCAATTTAAAAAAAAATCTAATGCACCAAGAGGAAAGTCACAATAATAAAGAGTATGTAACTTCACGATGTGCCACTAGGGTCTTTTAATCAAAACAGTGACAACACAAGACGTAGTTTGATGACTTGAGAAGTAGCATTGGATCATGGGAGTTGTTGTCTTTATTGGTTAACAGCCAACATTGATGATAAATCTGTTTGACGTGACTCAGGCAGAAATGTTCACGGACAAAGTTTTCTCTCTGAAGTGTCCTCTGATGGTTTCCTTGAGGTTATAGCAACAGTTACCCTGAGTAAAATTACAGATATTTCTGGGTTTGAACATTTTGGGGTTTACATCTCTCAACAAAATATCGAACAAAGTTCGAGTCGTTTTTAGATGTTGTAATACTGAAAAGTTAAAGTTAAATCTTGACAGTGCAAACAGGATACTTTCCTTCATACCTTCACCATTATTAAATGTCCCTATGGTCCTAAACCTTCAGTCTGTGAGCTCAAATGTAACAGAGGAATTTCAGTAAATTAAACAGTAGATTTCTCTGCGTAGGTGAACCATGACTTGTCATTTCCCATGACTAGAAACAAAAGAACAGTTTGTCTGACCTTGTCATCAGTGAGGACACACAGACCCGAAGGAGAATCGGTTACTGTGGTTGGAAAAAGTGCTCTTGAATAAAATCCAGGACTGCCTGCAGATAGGGTTGTTTTTTATCAGCACAGTTGTAAATTGTGCCTTGTTTTGCATTTTACAAACATTTTAATCCTTTAAATCACTCTGAAATGTAATGATTCTTATCTAAATTGTCCCTGGGTGTTCCCATAAAATCCCACACAGTGTTTTTGGTGATTCACCACCGAGCTGTCATAAATTTGGTGCGAGCGGACTGACCCTCATGCTGCCACCGGTGCTATAAAAGTGCGTTGAGACCCAGAGTAAACAGTTTAAAGGTCCGTGTCCATTAAAGCAAATCCTGAGACAGCACAGCAGCAGAACAGCTAGGGCTCATGTATTCCCCAGTGCATAACTCATTTCCATCCTGTGCACGGCTGCATGGAGACACGTGTGCCTGGTGTTTCACGCTGCTTTGAAGATAGTCAAATCAGAATCCAGTGTCTCTTTGTTACGTTACGTTGTGAAGCAAAGCAGGAATGTAGGAGGCATGTGGCTCGACAGAGGTACTGATTTGCTGATTTTTTTTGTCAGATATCAGCCTTTAAAGTCAATGTTTTGAGCAGAATTTACAAGTATATGCATTGTTTGTAGGCAAAAGGATATTTTTGAGTATTTCTGAAATGTCTTCTTTTTACTCCTGGTTCAAGTTTTTTTTTTTTTATGTTATTTTAGTTTTGAGGGTCCAAGGATGCACATCTGAAACACATTTTTGATGTGGGTTTTTGTGTCTAGAAAATAAACCTTACCTGAGTTGACCTACACTTTATTAGTCTGAGTTTCAGCTGAGAGTTTATGTGTCCAGTGATGATGATTTAGTCTCAGCTTTGATCTTGAGCTCTAATGTGGTAAAAAACATAGAAACAGGCCAAGTTGTAACTGGCAGGACAGGAAAAATACCAGTTCCAAAACACTAATCAGCATTTTTAGGGATAATATTTCATGCAGTGAATTTTTTAAAACACAAAAACAGATATATATTCAAGTGCAGCACCGGAGTTGCAGTGTTTGGCCACCGATTAGGATTAAAGTCTGGACTTGTTTCTGTAAAATAAACAAAAATATTCTTCCTCTGAGCAAACTCTTAATGGAACACTTAAGAGAAAACTCCCAGTGAGAGTTCAGGAAACATTTCTCTTTTGCTAAGTTCACAAAACATCTCTGATATGTCTTTATGCATTCGTATCATCATGCACTGCAGCTTGGCTGCATTTTTCCCAAATTTGCTTCCAAGTTGAAAGATGTCAGTGATTCTCCACACATGAGAACATTTATGTCAGGGAGCATAAATGAACAAAAAACCAAGTGAGTTCTCCCCAATTTATTTATCGAGTTTTTATCCAATTTAATCCAGAGTTTTGGAGCTATCTTCCTCCTCTCAGACAGAATTAAAGTAGATGGCACTCTTCTTGTGACAAGATGCGACTAGGTTGCCCAGCCAATGAGGACAGTTTGAGGCTGCATTTCAACATTTGTACGTGATAAACCTACTGGATATTTTTCAGGAGATCTCAGGACAAGAAGATACAGTAGATACACACTTCCTTCTTTCTTTCTCAAAGATGTTGCAACTCGCACCAAAACAACCTTGATGAATAACCAAGGAACAGGAATAACAGGAAAAACATGTATTTTTAGTTTAGGTGGAACTGCCCCTTTAATTTAATGAAAAAAGCCTACAAGCTTTTGGGTAAGATCAAGGGTAAATCAACAATAAAATAGATGTTTTGACAAGCAGATGTACCAAGTAACATTTCATCTACGATACAGGTCAGAAGCAGTGACAGTCATTCAGTCAGTTTCTTTATTGACTAATGAACTTCGTTACCTCTTGTCCTGTTTTTTCCTGGACAGTTATTAAAGTCAGACATAAATCAAGGACGATGGACTCAAAGTGGGTTCATTGCTGTCCATTTCCAGTCATTCCTTAATTTTAATGTGATTATTTATTCTTCAGTTGTCGTTGATCGTGACACCGCCTTGAACTTTTTGCCAGCTGTAAAAGGAAACAAAGAGGAAGTTGAAGAGTTTGGATGAAATTATTTATGACTTGCCTCACGAGCTTGCCGGTCTGAAGCTGGACCAGTGTTTTTAGCTTCCTCGTCGTGACTTTGCCAATATGTTCGTGAATTTTTTCCTCTTTTGTTTCTGAGCATTACAGCTTGTTTGAACTCCTCTCCCTGTACACCTGACTGATTAACACTCATGATTTAGGGCAAAGCAGCAGACAGTTCTCGACTCCAGATGCTGCTTTAAGGCCACTACAGATGACTCAGGCTCTCTTCCCACCTACAGCACATAAACCCTTTGGTTATGTAGCCCTTAAACTGGATTATCAGCGTGTGAGTGCAACCAAATGTTATCTTGTTCCCCTCGCAGCTGAGCTCCATCTCCTCTGAGCATCTTTAACTGTTGCAAAACTGGGACTTCATGAGCCTCCAGTGATTCCGGCTTTACAAACAGGAACCGAGTTTATAGTGAATAACAACACTGCCAAAAGCTCTGCTTACCAGCTGGAACTGTGTGTTTTATTACCGGATACAATATTATCTGATCAACAAGTCTGCAAGGAAGCACTGGGAGTATTTGCTGTCTCAATCTGAAGACTTGTACACGCACACTTCAGATGATGGCTGTTTCTTTTGACACTCGCCTTTCAAACCATAAACCTTCTCTTCACTGATGAAGACCACTCTACGATACAAGAAATATACGAAAGGTTTTATTTGGAATGTAGAGGGAGTCGGGAAGATGGGACGAGGGTCGTTTTCAGTAGGACAATCGGGAGTCGTGGAGAAGGATGAGGAAGGGCCGAACAGAGTTGTGGTGGCTGGACCGTATAAAAACCAGTGGGTCAAGACTCAGAGACCCTTGATGAGCATTCTGCTTCGTTCCACTGTTGTTCCTGTTATAGAAAAGAAGACTTGGATGGACGGATTAACCGTAACACACATGTCTTCGATGGTGGGAAGAAACCGGAGCCCGGAGCACCGGCAGAACCCAACACAAGCACAAGGAGAGCATGTGAACTCTGTGCCGAAAGGACCTGGGACCACCAGGGTTCAAATCTGGGGGTCTTCTTGCAGTGAGGCGGGGAAAGAAAGGGTTAGACTCATCTACATAGGTCTGGGTGGGTGACTGAGTTAGGGAGAGAGTAGCGTGGTCTTCTTGAACCGTCCACATTTTATCCTCATATACCAGTTAATCATATAAACCAAAGCAAGAACCACAGAAACATGTGTCTGCCTCCTGATTACCTTTCCCTCTAATAACAAAACTGCATCCATGGAAGTTGTGACGTTACACTCAAGTTCTGCCGTATTCACGCATGACAGACACCTCATTCTCTGCATCACCTGACTAAAGCATGCGTTAAATTTGGCAGTTTATGAAAGATCTCAGAAATGTCCTGCTCTCCCTCTCAACACCACCTCAGCATCCACCTGCAGTCTTTAGTCTCAGGGAAAGATATCTGTAGCTATAGTGGTTTGCTGTATGACTGAGAATGACTGTGCAAAAATACAGTTCAAGAAAAGACATACAACATCAGAGGCATCAGAGTCTAGACTGTTCAGAAATTACAAATTCAAACCTAAAATGTGATGTTTTTTCTCTGTTTCAGGTACTGGTCTGATCTGGATGGATGACGTGGCTTGCGCGGGGACTGAGGACACCATCCACCAGTGTAAGTTTTCAGGCTGGGGGAAAACCAACTGCGGCCACGTGGAGGACGCTGGTGTGACCTGCGCCATCTAGCACTTGTGCCTTCATGACCCTGTCACTGCTGCAGCGGCCGAGCTTCGCCTTAAACAGTGCCTTAGACTTTTATGAAGACGCAAGGATCACAGAGGTGTCACAGGAGCAGTATGTTGTTTTCCAGCTGCAGAAGAAGTGAAGAAGTGCAACCTCCCCTGACAAACCTCCATGTTGTACATGAAGTAAATCTGCAGCTTTTTAGTAGATCCTGATTAAACATTTGAGATGGAATCATGGGAGCAAAGTAAATGCACAGTTTTCAGACTTTGAGCGACCATATGAACCGGTAGACGGGGATTGTCGCACAACTGGATTCTTCATCAGATTGAATGACAGAATCTACAATGAAGGCTGGAGGTCATTTTTTAGGTGTAGCCCTCGTGTGGAGAAAGCTAATGTAACAACTTCATCAGCCCAGAGCCTTCATCAGCCGGCCATCGCCTCCATGTTGCTGGGGAGCTGAAACGACACAAAGAAACTGATGAGACTGTGTCACTGACAAAACTGATTTTTCATTTATAGGCAGCTGCTCTTCACAGTATTATGTAGGAATGGCTTTTGAGTGATGCTAGACATACCCAGTGTTGCCTTATTATATATCGTTCGGCAAAACATAGTAAACTGTCATTTGAGGATTTGCAGGTGGAAAACAGTGTGAGTCGAGTTGAAGCAGGACTGAATTTAGGCCAAAAATGGAACCTTTTTTAACTTTGGCTTTCACTTTTATTACTTTTAAAGATGCCCTGAGGCGTTTTATGCAATCAAACATGCGGTGAGTACATTTCCGTCATTGCAAAGCCGAATTTATTAAATATTTGAAATCACATACTTTAACTTTACAATCAGATTAGCAAGATAGCAGTTTCTTCCTTGCCTGTACTGGCAAATTGCTACAATTTATATGCTTTACTGCAACCAGTGTTATATTTAAGAGACTATAATGTTATTGGGTTAAACATTTTCTTTGGTAAAAGTCACCCATACGAATAGTACTTCAATATCAAATGTGCTTAAATATCAAAAGTAGAAGTTAAAATAGATTATACATTATACAAAATGGAAATACCTAAAGTACAAGTACCTCAAAATTGTGCAACACTTGAGTATTTGTGCTTATTTACACCTGTAAAAACATGGCCAAGAGCTCTACTAGTGGTCAAAAACTCACACAGGGTACCTTTAAATGGAAATCAAAGGTTTCAAAAATATTACATTTTTACATTTTATACGAAGAGAATTATTACCAACAATAAATGTAGAATTGGGCAACTACACCACACTAAAACAGCTCTTTGGTGTTTTGATTCTGTGTTCCAGCACTCAAATTAGCATCCAACAGATGGACCCAAACACAACTCCAAATGAATGTTAACGTGTTCTGTGTCTGTTGGATGTGTCTGTTGGATGTTTGATGGCACATTGGCAAGAACAACTTTATGAGGAGATGAAATATTTTACAGTTGTACATTTCTCTGCTTGTTATGAAGTTCCTTTTCCCACCAAGTGGCCAAAAAAGTGATTTTTGCACAGTTTTAATCTCAACATTAAGACGTCTTTTAATCTGCAAATCATCAAATGAGTCTTTGCTGTGTGCTCCATATTTATAAAAAATTCAAATGTAAAAAAACAAAATATGCAACTAACAAAGACTTTGGAAAGAGCTATCGGTCACTATTGACAGATAAAGTGATTATGAAGAAGAGAGAACAGATGAGTATAAACAGATGGACGCATGGACGCCTGCCCTGCACGATTTACAGCTGTGTTTACCGCCAAAAGTTGGGTTGTTTCAGCATTGATGCACATGTGTACTCAAACACGCACACACTAAACCAACTATAACAGAGAAGCTTTTGCTTTTGAGAGTTATGCCTCTCTCAGTGGGGTTTAATCTTTATGGCTGCCTTCAAATCCAACAAGGTTGGTACCTCCCAAATGTTCTGGCTCACTTCTCCTTCTGAGCCAACAGGAGACATCGAGGTTGGAATGAAAACATATGCAGGAACCTGTCTACCCAGTCATGTTTTATATTTAAAGAGGGAAAACATTTGAGTGAACCTAAAAATATGGCAAACTCACTAACCCCCTAAAGAGCTGAATTCCCTCTCATTCTATATTCTGTCAGCTGTCCTACTTTAAACGAACAAGAATTCTCTGGCCCGCTTTCTTTTTATGAAAATCAATCTGCCCACATGATGTCCATTTAATAGTTCGTGATAAAATGTTGGATATGAATTTGGCTTTTCAAGCCAGTGCATCCAGAAATGTCTTTCTCTACCTCATGTTCAAGTGCCTTGGTGTTTGTCGAGGGGTTTCTTTTAAACATGACTCCGCCACAGAAAAAGACACATTAAAGAAGGGAAAGGGGAAAAAGGGACTATGGGAAAAGGGAAAATGAGGTGAGAAACCCAAACTCAATAGACTGGTTTGTCTCAGAAGAAGTTGTAGCAACAAAAAAAGGGAATTGTGTGTAGGCGGGTAACATGTGTAAATTTTTCTTAAAAAGTTAATTGAATAACTCACTCAGCAGCTTCATGTCTGGTACAGAAATCTGCGGTCATTTTGTGCACATACCTTTTTTGTACCTCTTGGCATTTCCAAACAGCAACAAGCACAACTGACACATTAAAAACAGCATTGTCAACTCTATGACCTACAAGGAAGCTAGTCTATTATCTTTTTTATGTTCATTTGTTTATCCTTAAAGTAGCAATTTGGCCAGAATATGGCCAGAATTTTAGTTCAAAACATCAATAAAATGGAGAAACATTAGTGTATTTGTAATGTGTTGCAGAGTCCTGTCCTATAATAACACTTTTATTTTTAAAGTGGTTAGTTTGCTAAGATAAACTCACAAAATATCAAGAGATATTTTTACACGTATTTTCCTTTACTAAAAAGGAAAATAAAAAAACGCACAGTCTCTGGATTCAAGTTTCTCTCTTTTGCAACAAGCTTTATTGTATTGTGAACTCCACTTAAACAGTCTTGGTTTGTCTTTCCACAAAATAAATTCTCAATTCACAGAGTAAGATCAGAAAATATTCTGACTCTACACAGGGTTTTCACCTGCTGCCGATGTACGGCTCTCTTTCTCCTTACCCTCTTCATGCCTCTGCTGCCCTGTCTTTTCATCCTTGAAGGTCATAGACTTTGTCAGAGCCGCTGTAAATCGCCTCTGTACTGTATACCCTGTTGTCAAACTGACCTCCTTTTTGAGGCTGTGTTCACTCTCGGGCTGCTCAACCCAGTTGAGCTGGGCCCCATTGGCTTTGGAGACTCCCCCTGCGATCTGAGGAACCCAAACTCTGGGGCTCCATGTCTAACCAAGTTGTGAGCTAATGAGTTAACGTTAGTTAGCTACAGTCACAGATAGCAAACAGAGAGCAGCAGATGTCAGTTACTCAGGTGTTACCTACCTTCAGATTCCAGCTTTATTTTACAAGTTACACCGTTAAAGAGTTTTCACTTTTTCACGAAGTGTGTAAACTGTTTTCAGTATTTTTTTCTTTTCACCATGATTTGGTTGCACTATAAAGGGAGTAAATAGAATAAATTAGATATTTACAAGGCTTTTGAGTTGTATACTTTCCAACCAATGTGTGCATGATTAGGTAGAATACTTGACAGTAGACACTTGTCGAGTATCTGCTCTGTTTTTCTGTGCAGAACCAAAGTGTAGATGACAGTGCGACAGCCGGGCCTTTGTGTGTCTCGTCCTGATGCCTCTCATTCATCTTGTACGGCATCACATTCAGCACTTCAGCCGTGGAGTTATAACTTAAAGCTCTGCCTTTCTGAAACAACAGCCAAAGAAAACAACAAGGGCTCCATCTGTATATTTCCACTCTGCTTATTTGTCATCTCCTCTGTGTTTAATCAAACAAAATGATACTGGTTGAAATTCCTGTGAAACATTTTCTCAGAAAATAGTTTTGCATTTACACAGGTTCTAGTTTGTTTTATTCAAACAGACATTTAATATTCATTAAAGCATGTTGAACAATATAGTATTGTAAGAAGCAGCAGCTATGAGTGTAGAAGGTGGCAGTGTTCCAATCTTTTGTTTCTTCGCTTGTCAGCCACTGAAGAGAGACAGTTTATCAACTTCTCTTCCATTTCCTTTATTAGGAAAGAGTTGCAAAGTGGAAGAAGTAATGGCCAACTCTTAAAAAGTGACAATTTTTCATACTTTTTAAACGTATGCATATAGTGTTTATGAGAAAAGTGGTTGGTCTACTCTGAATTTCACTCCTCATCATGTCATCAGATATTTTCCAGCAGATTTGAACAGTGGAGTTACTGTATTTGCTGCAGGGATATAAATGACAAAATATACCTAAAACAGAATTACGGCAGTATCGTCCATGACCATGACAGCTGTGATCTTGAATTGCAGGCTAAGCTAACTACAGCACCACACATGCAGTAAATAGGCTATCAAAGAGACTATACACTATACTAGTTTATTTGAAAAAAAATATATATATATATATATAATATGTAAAGTGTAAGGGCTAGAGCCTGAACAGGACTGGATGTTAAAAAAATATAGAAATTTTACATCTTGAATGATTTGCAGAAATGTCAATATGATACATAACCTATGACACGTACAAATCTGAATGTAATAGTTTGCTTTTGTTCTAGCGACTGGACAGCGTTCAAAATTTTAAGGTGTAATCAGTCACGTGACGTTTTTGTTGGCATGCAATAAACCTCTGTTTTCTTTGGCCCAAATAGGTTTGATTTTCTTTAGGTTTAAGATTCCTAGAACTTAAACTTCAGTTCCTGGTATATATATATGGGTTCTAAAGGCTGTGAATGGTGACATTAGTGGAAACCAACCACATATGAGAACCTAATGGGCACAATTCAGCCGGCACAAACACAATATGCAATGCCAGTGTTTTCTCTTCTCTCAGCTTAATGTGTTCTGATTGATGTTCCTTTTCTGTGAAGTTGCGGCCTATTGGATATCAGAAGGATAAAACAGTAGTAATGTGATTTCCTGATTGGTCAGAGGCTCCCCTGACCTCACATCAATGCTTTCGGCCTCACGGGGTCAAATAACTCGAATACCTTGAAAATGTAAAGCAGCCTTTTACCTTTGAAAGTGAGAACACACAGTGCAAAACCATGAGCACTTAACCACTTATGTCATTTTTTTGTGTTTGGTTTTTTAACTTGGTTGTACAAAGAACTTACTCTGCTGCTTTGGCACACTGGCTCTGAGCTCATATGCGTATACACGTGTCTGTTTTTTATTACATTGTGCTGGTCATAACACATATAAGGGCTATGGAGTTACATACAACATACATCATACATGATTATGTCAAGAAAATACTTGATAAAGTGCTTCATGCTAAAGAAATACACTCTTTACTTTATTTTCTGTTTGTACCACTCAATGCTGCATATGCACTGCTGAAATAATAAAAAGTAGATTTGTTTAAACAGGTGAACGTTGTTTTTCCTGATAACACTGAGTGGAGGTGAATTGGAAACAGGCCCTTCAGCAGGTGAAGAGAGAGGGAGGAAGTTGAGTTGGACGTGTGTGTACGAGTTACACAATGATCACAGGCGCGGGAGCACGTGGACGCGTACATTATGTGTGTGCGTTGACTGACGGCTCTGACCGATGATTACAGGTATGAATGTTTCCACATGTTGGCCGGATGTAGAAATGATTGGCTGAAAAATCACCTGGTCTCAGACACACATGGCCAACAGTCAGAACAAAGACTACGAGGCCGGTTTGATTTGAGTCAACATGGTTTCACTTATACTCAAGGAGGGTAGGGTTTATTTGATACAGTGAAATGTAAAGGTATGCAAGTGGTTGTACACATATGGAGATCAGAAACACTAACACGCTGAATTGATAATATCTTCTCTGGAGACATGCGTATATATGGCTGTCACATGTTCACGTGATCTCAGGGTGACAATTCTGAAAATGGCCTCTTCCCAATATGAAAGTCATATGTTTAGAATGTGATTTAGATATGAACTTTTGATACAGTGTGAATTACACACATTTAAAGATATCAGTAATTTGAGGAAACATGAAATGCAAACATTATGGGGACTGTTCTGGGAGGGAAACTGAACTTCATGTTCATAACTGCTTGATTGATAAAGTAGTTTTGTTCTTCTGTATATAGTTTCAGAGCATTCATTTGATATATCAGTGATTGTTGTTGTCACCTAACATCAATTTGATGAGCTTATGCAGTGTCACAACATTTATTTCTGACCAGAGCTGCATTAATTTTTCGCCTTGTTGCTATTTGAATGCCCAAAAACAGAGAGAATTTTTTTTTTTAAGTTGGTAAAATCTGCTAAAAACATTGATAAAATTGCTTTCACATGTGAAATTATGATTCTTTTTGATGTGGAAAGATTAATTTCACATGTGATATTTTCTTAAGGGCAGTTTTTGACATTCAGCAGCAGTCCCCCTGCACACCGTCAACGACTCCTGCATGTCCCCTTAACGTATACTTGACAACCACTGGATTAAAATAAACCAACAGCAACATCTGTATCTTCACATGTGAAGATGTGCATTTACATGATACTCCTCGCTCTGATTCTACACTCATGATACATAACAACATTTTTTGCAGGGTCCTCATACAATAGGATCCACATCCAGAGATCAGGCGCATGATATGTTCCAAAAAATTGCTCCAATTTTCGGTTTGACCACCACGAAAAAAAAGAGAAGGGAAAGACAACATATGCTTTTACTTCTCCTCCACATCAGCTCCATATGACACAGCTGCCATCCCTCTATTTTTATCCCATCATTTGACATTAATGATCGCTGGTTAGACTGCGGCTTTGTGGTTTATAGGAAGGGTCTAACAGTGGAGAGGTTTTTGTTTTTAAGTGTTTTGTGTCCGTGCAGGTGAGAAGAAAGTGCCAGACTGGAGGACAGATGCTGAATGTTTGCGTTGCAGCAAAATATCCTTCATGGGCTGCAGTCCTTTGTGATTGTAGATGTAGAAAAGCCACATTCTCACCAGTGGAAACCACAACCAGAGAGAGACAGAAACCATCTCTTGACACATAAATCCTGGGTAGATCCTTGAATGTTGAAGATATATTACTCTATACATTTTTTGTTTACTTACTCAAAATTAAGGATTCTATTTATATAATTTATTAAAATGTATGAATTTAAAAGAATTGAATGAGTCAAATCCTTTCGTATTCTATAAGAACCACATCCGAGGCTTGCAATTAACCAGAACTTTGGTCCTATTTCTTTTTCATGGACCACCACAAAGGAAGAAGCGAAAGGCAACAGTTGCTTCGTGGATGCTGTCGTAGCAGAATATTAATAACCGTGACTTTAAAAAAAAAAGACCTTCAGCAATCACACATGAGTGTAATATCCACATACTTTTTGGTTTGTGGCTCGTTAAAGGTCCTGGGTTCCTATCAGCTCTATTTTGTAAATATGAACGTGGTTAAAAACTGTTCTGAAAAGAGCATTTTTTTTATGTTTACATGATCATTATAGTGCATGTTCTGAACCAGATGTGAGCAAGACATCCAGTTTATTCCAGTTTATCCTCATCTTCAGCTACAAGGCTGCATAATTTTACATTTCAAAAAGTCTGGTTTACATCTTAGCCCAGGAATAAAACTGGACTTCATGTTCCTTAAAGGGACAGTTTAGCCACAAATCCTCTCACCTGTAGTGTTATCTATCCTTACACATTGTTCGGTTGAAGTTGCTGAGTATTCTAGATATTTTATTTACATATCACAGCGCAGAAGTGTACATCTACTCATGGACAACAGGCCCTCTACCTAAGTTTACATATATGAAGTATAGCAATTGGTTGGTTTGAGCCTTTTTCTTCATTGTATCTCCATTATCCTCCCTGTCTGTGGGCCTTTTCTCAACAGTCCCAGTAAAAGACAACTCAAACTTCAAACTTAAAAGTACAAGTGCATAAATGCCAATAACATCACTGCATTCAATTTCTACTTGGTTTTCGTGGCCCTGCACTTAGCACCCCAAGACCTGGTACCGGTCCATGCACCAGTGGTTGGGAACCCCTAATTTACTGTATTCACTGTAGACATGTATACATGTAAGCACAGAGGACACATGTTCATAGGCACAGCAACATAGAGTTTCCAAAAAAATGGTATAAATGTGCTAATGCGGGAACCTTTTCCAAGCAGCATGAATCATCCATGCAAATGAGAAAACAGACAGGAGTTGACTCAAACAACAGTCTCTTATTTTTTTTTGTATAAAACACTAAATAAAATGGAATTGTTTTTTACTTGTTCATGACAGCTTCCTCCTTTGTCTTACTGCCTGATTCTCTGCGGTCTGACCAGAGTGTAACCCATCCTTATTCTATAAAACGCACCACAACATGTGGCAGCGGAGCCCACAAACATGAGCTCATTTCCCTCCAGGGGGAACGAGGAAGAGACAAAAGCAATAGTCCCAGTCTTCACATTCATGTCCATTTGTCATCAGACCGCATTCCTTCTCCTCTTCCTCATAATGAAACAGTTATCCATCCTCACAATGAGGAGAGCAGGCCGGGAACATCTGCAGCGTGTGAAGGAGATGAAACAAAAATGGGATCATGAGAGTCGAGGTCGAGGTCAGCTTCAGCATCTGAGTGAGGAAATTCTTTCGGACAAGCCCCCCGACATTAAAGAAAGGACAGACACATATGCTGGGACATGATATTTAAACAAATCTCTTTTTTCTTCATCTTATTGCTCACATGTGTCCGTGAAACTGAGGCTGTGGCACCTTTAAATCATCACTACACTTTATTACAAGGCTCACCAATAACCAAGCAGGTGTGGATGATTATCACATAACAGATTGTATGTCATTGAAAAGAAAAGCCCCCAAATTCTGTATCATAAAACATATGCTTGGCATAAGGATCCTAATAAAAAAAAAATGATCAAGAGGATTGAAACACAACAGCAAGAGCGTACTTCGCCATTTCAAACAAGACTATTAGGCCCTTCAGAATTCATGATAATATTGATTGGAAAAAGTGAAAGGCTATGTGGGAAGAAGAGACTTTATCTTCTTTAGTAAACGCAAAGAAAGACATTTGATGGAAGAGGCAACATCATATTCTCGGCTTAAGGAAAGATGTTGATTAGTCATCTCAATCATGATCTTGCCATTATATTCTATTAGAGGTAGTCCGGATGACACTTTAGTTCATTATTATTTATATTTTTTTGTTATTTTATGTTGTTTTTGTTACTTGCAGGCTACACAATATTCCATTTTTGATTTTTAAAAAGCATAATTCTTTATCCTGCTGATTAACCATGATTTATTGAAGCTCAAAATGCTTTATATATAGTCACTGGTGCAAATTAATTCAGCAAATTTACAGTCTTGCAACCTACTGCCATAATTCTACAACGTTACTGACCTCTGCTGGTGAACATCTCTATTACAACTGTAACTTTATTGAAAACAATGTTGAAATAGTTTAAGGCTATTGCCGTGGCCTTTATGTATTCACAGTTTATTATCAACACTCATTAAAGTGTTTAAAAACTACTGACCTATATTTAGTTTACTATCTGCTGCTGTCATTTTTAAACGCGAACAACACTCGCTCTGTTTGTTCCTACGCGGCATCCGTACCGCGACAGAGGCGCATTTTGAATGTTCGGCGCGTTTTAACTGCAGCAGTTTTGTTGTGACAGAGAAAGGAAACGCAGGTAATGTTACATTTATGGGCCAAATGATTAAGTCAGCTGACTCAAAACACAATAATGACAACTTTAATCGTACTGTCGCCTTCTTAACACCAGGAACTTGTCAAGGGATTTGGCGGTTGACGTTAATTTTAGCTGCCGTTTACGCTAAGTTTGTCACTGCTGGCTAAATGTTCGTTAAATATTAATATATATCGTTGACAAACAAGCTATCTAACAGTTTATGTTAATTTAAGCTACCACTCATTTCGCAGCTGTCTAACACTGACAAGGTTTTTTTAAAATTAATGTAGCATTTTGAGCAGACTGACATTCACAACGCCATTAAGAATCAGGCTCCATTAAGCCAGACTCCATTCAAAATTTGGCGTTTTTTGTCATTGGCTTGTTGTCAGATTTGAATTCATATATTCATATTTGAATATAGTACAAGCCTTAGGAAAGCTCATAGTGTTTCTCAGAAAGTGGAGTGCAGCTCAGTTTATATAGATGTGATGTGTTTGGGTCATTAGTTGTATCACACAATATGTGTTTTCCCATGTTAACTTCCGTTATTTGTTTTCCCTGGGCAGAATGGCCACACCTGTCAACGATGAGGGCGCATTCAAGACCCCTAAAACTGTCAGAGTTAAGAGCATTGGAAGCAACGGAGGGACCCCAGTCACCATCCCTGCTTCACCTTTCATGAAGAAGTTGGGCTGTGGGACTGGAGTCAACGTTTACCTCATGAACAGGTTTGTAGTTGCATTGATTTACACCATCTATCTCCTCATTTGTTCTCTTTATCCAACACTTCTGTGCTGTTCTCCTGACAGTTTTGACAGGTTTTGTTCATAGGTAAATGTACATGCCAGGCATTATACTTTAATCTTTGAAATCTGACAGGGCCTGTTGCAGTTTTACCATGTTTGGTTCATAAAGAATACTTTCTGGGATGAGAGGAAACCTTCTGAAATGTACATTTTATTGAAAAAGAGCACATACGTGTATTTTGGATACATACCGGATGACTGAGGAGAGCCTAAACCTTTGTTAAATATTATTAAGTCAACATGATGAATAATGTGCGTGCTTATAATTAGCAAGTCTTTATTAAATTGCCCTGTGTGTGCATGATGATGTTCATTCATAAATAATTTGAGTGAAAAAAAGAATAGATTGCCAATAACAATGTTTAGTGGTGATACTGCATAGGAGCACTTTCGTGTCTGTGTAAAAATAACATGAAAACAAGTCACTCTGTAATGTGTTTGTTGTTGATCAAATTTATCTTAGAATGGGAAAGCTGAATGCGTCTCCCTGGGCTGTCAAGAAGATCAACAGCAGGTGTGCAACCAAACAGATGGCGGTTTACCAGAAGCGTCTGAATGCGGAGGCAAAGGTCCTGAAGGGGATCAATCATCCAAATATTGTTGGTAAGACACAAACAGACTTGTGGTACAGTCATGGTAATGTATTGATCAGTTGGCCAGTGTAACAGACATATAAGTTTGTCAGGATACCAGAATTTTACACTTCGATACAATAGTAACACTAAAAACTGATACTCGATACCTCTTTCGCTACCACAGCAAGAAGAACTTCCTGTGAACAAAAAATAGAGGTTGTTTTGTTTTGTTGTTGTTGTTGTTGTTGTTTTTTTTAAACGACCTGCACACTGTGCTGGTGCAGGGGAAAAAACAACATTTGGAATAATGTTAATATCTGTGCAGCCTTGGACAGAAAATCTGATTGTACGTAATGCATAGAAGAATTATTGTATCCTTGAACTTCATTTGTATAGTTTTTTTTTTTATTTGTGTCACTAGCATCAATGTAAACTACAGGAATGCCTTTAAGGGACATTTCACACTTAAGCGAGCAATCACAGCTGATCATTGAATTGATAAAGGCCTCCCCACACATGCTCCAAAGGAACAGCGACAGCACTTTCCCTCCACAATGGCCACTGGATTCTATAATTCCTAAATTTTCTAAATTCTGCAACATGCAAAACTTGCTAGTCGTTTGTTGAGTGGATGAATGTCGCAGCAAATGCTGAAACTTAGGCTTTATTTTGTTCCGTCAAAATAAATGTATTTGTTTATTTCCAGGGTTTCGTGCCTTCACCACGGCCAAAGATGGATCAAAGTGTCTGGCCATGGAGTACGGAGGAGAGCAGTCCCTCAACGACCTGATAGAGAAGAGGAAAGAGGGCGGCCTCAAAGCTTTCCCTGCTGCCAACTTAGAAAAAGTAGCGCTGCATGTTGCTCGTGGCCTTCAGGTAAGTCATGGACTCTCTGTCTTATCTGGATTGAATACAATTACAGCTGGATTAACGTCACATGTGTAGCAAACTCATGTGACATGATCAACTGCTCTTCTATTTCTTTCTTTTAAAAATTAAAGCTAATCTCTCCTCCTGCTCATCCTAATCATCCTCCAATATCCTGAAAAGTTATTTTTTTTACTTAAGTGAAGAATAAAGTGGGGAAGAGGGGGCAAGTTTCATCACAAACTCTGAATTAAAGCCATTTTCCAGCCTTTTATTTATGTCTTGCTGTTCGAGTTACAAATCAAGAAGAATAAGTTAAAACATTGTTTTTAGATCAACTATCTGTGGGAAATCAAAGAAAAACCCACTCAAAACATCACTGTTTCATTCTTTTCCCAGTCACTCTTCTCAATCCATCTTTTAATTAGTTTTTAGAAAGCATGATTGTTTCCCAGAAACAAGTCATGAGTGTGCTTTGTTTTTCTCTACAGTATCTTCACAATGAGAAGAAGCTGCTGCACGGGGACATGAAGTCATGTAATGTTGTCATCAAGGGCGACTTTGAGACCGTCAAGATCTGCGATGTTGGTGTGTCTCTGCAGCTGGACGAGAACATGAAAGGTAATGATTGTGCTCATGGCAGTCGAGACAAAAGTCATCCAAGTAGCTCTGATTTCCCAAAAGTGCTCACTGTTCAGAGACAATACAGACATCTGTATTTGCCCAAAGTTTGTAAATGTTTAATCTTTAGTTACAGAGACCCTGTCACTTCGGACGTGGATGAGCAGGGAAACATATGGCACTCAGTTGAGATTTTGTTTTAAAGTCAGACCCAAAACAATTAACCAAAACGTTTCAACTGAGTAGATATCATATTGAGTGTGACGGATATTTTTCAGCGTTGACTTTCGACCAATATTTATTTTGCTGTAGATAAAGCTGACATTAATGTCAACAAAATTCCATGAAAAGACCAAAACCAAAATTCTCACACTACTTTCCAGTTGCCCAACTCTGACTTTGGCACTCAGCTGAGGCCACTGGTTCCAAATGAAAAAAATAAACATTTTTAAATAGGTTTCTTTCAGCAGCGCGATTATTTTCATCAAACATAATTGAAACGAGTGCATTTGCGTGTCTGTTTTTGTGATGATAGGTGGGTAGATGGATAGAATAGTTAGATAACACACTAATTGATCCCAAGGGAAATTAGGCTTCGAGCTTATATGACATTTCCAAAGCACCAATACACACAGGAGTGTTTTACAGGAGTAAACATGTAGTTATGGAGTGAGTCTGGCCACCAGAACCACTGTAGAAGTAAGATGTTTGTTTTTTTGCCTGAAAACATTTTTTCACTCTCATGGGAAAAAAAAAAGATTATTCTTCATTCGGTATCACAAATGAGGAGGAAATATATGTAATCATTCATTTTCATACATGGGGAAAAAGTACTCCTGAAAGTGTTTTCCATTTTTATTTAATTTTCCACTCGGTGTCACCAGTACTCAAATCACAAACACAGGAGACAAAACAAATTAGATCAGACTTGGATCACCAGAAGAAAATGATGTGCTTGCCCCTCAGGGCTTCCATAGTTGTTTTTGGTCTTTAAATGGTATTTGTGGACAATAACCTCACCTGTATTTAATAATATGAAGATATACTGTTTTAATAATGTATAGAGCAGTTCAGGGTGTGTGCGTGCGTGCGTGCGTAAATGGGAGTAATCATGGAACAAAGCACAGAACTGGCAGAAAAGATGTGGGTGGAAATGATTGTTTACAACAGTGGATTAGCTTTGTTTCTGTGCCCAGACAAACATTCATTCTTCAGTCGCTTTTCTGTCATCAGACAGTGGGGGTCTCCTCCATTTTGAATTAGATTTAAACTAATTGCTATCTTCTGGATCTTGCTTTGAACATGTGCTTTGTGTTTAAAAGTTATACCATTGTGTAACCACAGACAGATGACTGGTCTTTTTATTTTTGTGATAATAGTTAAATTCACAATGTTTCTCTTCTCTCTGTCCTCAGTGTCCAATCCAAAGGCGGTGTACATCGGCACAGAACCATGGAAACCAAAGGAAGCTCTGGATGAGGAAGGAGGAGAAATCACCGACAAGGCTGACATCTATGCCTTCGGTCTGACTCTCTGGGAGATGATGACCCTGGCCATGCCTCATCTGGAGGTGCTGGACGACTATGACGAAGAGGATGATGGTGAGATGCTTTGTGACCTCTGGAAGCACTGATTTTTACACTCTTTACACTTGTATGCAATGTGTGAAGGGGTCATTATTTTTCCTTTTACATTTCTCTTTAATTTTACCTTAAATTTGTATTATCTTAGGACTTGCAAGTTAAAAATTAATCAGAATTACTTCCTGTTTAGATTTTATAACGTGTTTAAAAAAAAAAAACCTTGCATCCGTATTTCAGAGGACTCTATCGACAGTTTTGATGAGGACTCCTACTACGAGAAGTTGGGGACGAGGCCGGCGCTGGATGCCGAGGCTCTGGGCAGCTCGTACCGCAGGATGGTGGAGCTCTTCTACCTCTGCACAGAGGAAGACCCCAAGAAGAGACCTTCGGCCAGCCAGATCGTCCAGGCTTTAGAAAGCAACAGCCCGCTGGATAAAACTCCCAGCGAGGTGATTATCGACTGATTTACACAAATAATTCTGCATTTTGATCTCAGAGCTACAGGTCAGGAATGTTGTCGGTGATTAAGATCCAGACTACTATGTAATGACGGGTTTAAGGACTTTTGTCAGGGATTTATATTAAAGATTGCAGGGTATATAAACAAACCCGAATCCAAGACAGTTTATCCTATTTACTAGTTTATTGTGTTAACTCGGAAGTAGAAACCGCCAGGAAACCTAAATGTTGAGGATCCAGCCTAGACATGAGCTACAAAAGCATAGTGTAGTCTCTATACTGTACATCTTTCTCTGTTGACAGTCATGAGGACATTCGTCTTGTCAATTATTTGTATGTTATCTTTGCTGTTATTTTCTTTTTTCCCCTCATGTATGTGGACTTTTATGGTTTCAATGTTTTTACTTTCTTCTCCTGAATTCTTCTTGAAGAGTCTGTATGTTCTGTTTCTCAACTTCTGTAAACTTTACTTCTTGATCAAACTCTTGAGCTGTTTTTATTTTACCTTTTCAATATCTTGCATATATTCTGCTGATGTATCGGTTGCCAACATAATTGTGGGTTTAGTGGTAGATTGTGCTGCAGCTTTGGTAAACAGCAATACTATCTGCTTTTGTTTTTTTAAGTAATAACTACACAGAAGATCAATATGACTCTAGAGCAAGCAGCAGGTTGTCTAAGCTTAGCATAAAGGCTGGGAACGAGGCAAAACAGCCTGGTTCTGCTTAAGCGCAATGAATCCACCTACTAGCAACCTAATTGTGCACAACTCATTGTAAATCCACAACTTTAAGATTAAAACATTTTACGGGGATTGGTGAGCTTTAGAAGTGCTGGTTGGGTGCGGCCAGGCCAGCTGTTTCCAGTATTTTCTTCAGATTTACTATATAAACATGAGTGAGAGGATGCTGCTTCAGAGTTAAGGTAGCACATTTTTAAATTAGTCTATTTCAGTGTGACAGAAAAATCAAATATGGTAATCAGAAAATGCTAAAGATCGGCTCCAATAATCAGTCTACCACTAGTTAGTATGCAATCAAGAAACGCAATTAGGGTCATAAAACAAAAGGCAATATGTTTATTAAGTGTATTTACAAAGTAGAATGCCCCTTAAACAATAACGGCACTCACCCTTCAACAGGTCTATCAACATATTTTCCTTCCAAAGATGTCCAGAATACCTCCAGCTATCGGAACAATAAAATTAATGCACCAAACACTTTTCTGTGATGCAAAAAGACAAAAATGAACAACAAAAGTCAATCTGAATTTTTTCAGTAACTGCAGAATATAAACATCTGAAAACACTGCTGACATACAAACATTCAGCAGTAAATGAAGCAGTACTGAGTATAAATACTGATGAGAACAGGCGTACCTTTTAAAAACTCTAGACCTACCTAATCCGGAACATGAATGTATTATAATTATATAATACAACCGAAGCTTATCAGACAGTCTTCAACACAAACTAAAGCTTGTCCTAGTCAACAATTAAAAACCTGAACAGTTATTGCTCTGCATATAAAAGACAATTTCACATCTGCCTGAGGATCCGTTTCTCTAGTAATTACAATTCCACATGTCAGTTAAAACAGTAATGCACCTTTTAATTTCCACGGCTTTTATTTACACACTTCATGCAATGAAGTTGTAAACGAGGAAGGCTGGTGTGTTGCAGTACTTGGTTGCGAACTGTTTGCCGTCAGGTGTCGGGTCAGAGAAGGCGATTTCCTCCTTGGTTAGATGACTGCCGTACATGAAGCTGCTCCTAAAAAAAACATGTAATTAGAATTATTGAGAGGAATGATAATGGCTATAGTGGCAAGACCTCCCAAACAGACAGTGAAGTTTCAAAGTTTGGGGAATCATTTGAAGATTGTAGAGGTATCATTAAATTTATACGGGAAAGATAAGACGATAAGGTTTTTTGTTGGGTGTGACATCGTACCTGACTGTGTCCAACATACGGGTTGCGATGCTCTGTCGTCTGGCCAGACTGAAGACCCAGATCCGACTGACGCCACACAGCGCTTGCTCTGGGACGGTGGAGCAGCACCAGGCTCGATGTCGCTCCATGAAGTCGTCCTTTGTCATGTCTTTCTGTCGATCCGGCTGCTCCAGGACTCTGTAAGCCTGATGGGACAAAAAGTGAAACTGTCTGTCGGGATCCAATCAACATCAGCGAGGTAATTAATCAATTACCAAAATAATTGGCTACTATTTTCTTTTTGATTGTCTAATGGTTGCAGCTCTGGTTTCTACATATGATAAAATATAATCTATAATAAAAAGGGAAAATATAACTTTGTGGTTAAACTGGTCACATCCTGTTGACATGACACCAATTTGATGCAGGATCACAAGTAAACATGCTTGTTGTAAGAGGTTGGGAACAGCTGTGAAAAAAAAAAAAAATCTACCACACACATCTCCAGCCCTACCTGGCGTATCGGTTCAGCGACGAGACATCC
>OMLP01006440.1:85313-97515 GCA_900302685.1 Spondyliosoma cantharus | reverse complement strand
GACACACGCACGCACGCACACACACACACACACACACACACACACACACACACACACACACACACACACACACACATCCACCCTCACCCCCTTGAGCTATCTTTAAACCAAAAGAGCAGCGAGGGAGTGTGCGTTCATTTTTGGCAGCAGATAACTGAAACTGGGTACAGGAACACCCAAGGGTCACCCTGCTCGCACTGTATGTCTCAGATAATATTAGAAAGGCAGAGGACTAGTTGATCATAGTCTTTGCAGAAATCAAAATACATTTGTGTGGTTGTTTTTTTTTGGCAATGATAGGAACAAGTACACAACACTGCAAAAGTGAAAATATATGTTTTGCTCTTGCTTATAGAGCTTTTTATCAGTCTAGATTGTTTTGTTGTGAGTTCCAGAGTTTGGAAGATATTAGCTGCTGTGGTGTCTGCATTCTCTCAAGCATATATGAGCTGGATTGCACCTGTCATGCATAAAAAAAAATGCATTTGATAAACTCAACAACGATGTCACTCTCCAGAAATCATGGCCTTGTTACTTAGAAAATCCAGAGATCTTGATGTGGGCAGATTAATGGAGGAACTACTGTCCGAATCTGCACATGCAAACAGTATCAACATGCAGAAGGAAACATGCATTTACTCAAAAACAACTTGTGAAAGAGCGCTAATGGCGTCCTCCATGGCCAGGCTGTGATGTTAATTAGTGAGTAGATACAGGTTTCCCTCTGCTCGGTGATATGGGAAGGCAACAGCTCCTGATGAATCTGCTCCCAAAAAACGTCTGACTACTATCTTGAGTAACCGACTCATGATTTCTGGAAACGGACATCGCTGTTGCACTTTTAAAACAAATTTTATTGGCGCTTCAAGCACCACAAGCTGAGTGTCTTTTTGATATTGATATCTCCAAAGCTCGGTAACTCAAACCAAGACAATCTAGATGGATCAATAGCACTACAGGTGAGTGGAAAAATGGGTAGTATTGATTTTGGGGTGAACTGTGCCTTTTGAACTTCAAGTTTGGCTTCAGAACTTGTACTTGTACAAAATACAATTTGTTGTACCATTTGTTATGCTAATGTTTTGTACACAGGTACACAGGTACAGCTGCAACAGGATCAGTGTGACGGTTGAGAAGCCACTCAGTTGCCCTGGAGACACGGTTGATCTCAGATAGGTGTGGACACAGTGTCCCGTTTTATCCCCAAGGAATAAAAGCTATTGTGTAGCCACGGTATGGAGCCAGTTGTGTTCTTTGTGCCCTGACATGGGATCGTGTTGCCAACCCCTGTGGCGGTAAACACGTACTTAATCATTAGATGGTATTTTTCCAATGAATTACTTCATGCACCATGAGGAAGTTTAACATTAGGGTAGTAAGATGTTGATCTCAGACAGTGTGGAGTCTGTGTGGAGCGGGGCAGCGAACTCCGTTTCCAAGGAGACTGGCCTGCCAGCTGTTTGAGTGTGGCTGGTGTTTTTGTTACACTCTGTGTTAACAGCACTTAGCAACAGCAGCTATCGCTTAAGTGAACAAATAACGCTCTCTCACTCACACTCGTCTTCTAACACAGGCACAGGTACCACTGAGGGGAAGCTTGCCTCATTTGTTTTTAGAAATTCCTTTCGAGGATTTGTCAGCTTTATAGTTTTGTAGTTGTTGGCGTTTTGAAGGGAAATGACAAAAATAAGTTTTGATAGCACATTTGTCTGGGACTGTTTTCATCCACAGTATAATACATGTTTGTTTCTCAGTGTCTGTAGTCATGGAACATGTTACCCAGCTCAACAGTGTGGCACATCTCGTTGTTTTTAAATAGTTTTTGGACAACTAAGGCCATAAAATAAAAAAGTTACATCAGCGTTTTGGCAACACAGCTTGGTTTTGGTTTTGGGTCTTCTCGTGGAACTTATTGCAAATAGTTAAAAATACAACATTTCATCATGCGTCAGTTGTCTGCGATTTTTTTTTTCTTTTTTTCTTTTACTGTTCCTGTTCAGAGCTACTAAAAAGCTTTTTTCTTAAAACAGCAAACTGGGCTGGACAATATGGCATTAAAAAAATATCACAGTACTCTTGTCCTGATGTGCAGTATATCTCAGTATTTTGAATTATCATCAAAAGCATCCCACAAATGCTGGGACTGAGCAACAAAATCAAATATTATAATGTTTTCTTTTAACAAAATACCTCGATATTGACTATTGGTGCTTTCACAAAATATTATCACAGGGAGATTTTTGATCAGTAATCATCTGTAATGTTGATATAATGACTAATTGAATCAAGACAAGATTAAGAAAAAGTCGAGAAGACTGGTAAGTTCAGAGAAGGACATCACTTTACTGTCATGCAGCCCTTACAACCAGGAAAAGACAACACTGATGCCGTATCACAATAACATCAAATTAAGGCCCAGTTCCAATCCAAACAAAGGAGGAATGATAAACTCTCCACTTAAATACTAAACCGGTTCCTGTAGCTGTAGAAATGATCCATTAGCTTCTAACTGGCTGAACAGGTTGAGTTAGACAAAGAGTGTTAAATCCAGTTGCATCTACAGAGGTTATAGTCAACAAGCTAAAACCTATAACTTCTCGTGTGCAGCTGTGACCCAAGATGCCTCTAAACGATGAGCGACCCGCCTCCACATCCAGCGGCGAGGACCAAGGCAGCGACGTGGAGTCGTCGTCGGAGCACTGTGACAGCATGACGTCAACCAGCGACCTGGACTGTTCCCGTGAAAGCTTCACGAGCGACTGCTCCAGCAAGCACTGCACGCCCTCCTGTGAGTTTGCTCGCTTGTTGCTGATTTACTGTCTACGTCTCTGTGTCCGTGATTTGTTTCCCTGTCACTTTCCATTTCAACAGTTGATTTTTTTTTTATCTCACTTTTTCGACCCTCATTGTTCCATATTTTGGCTCCCTCAGCAAGCCCACCCAAAACCTTAAACCTGGATGAAGTCATGGAGTCTGCCAGAGACCTGTTTAATCTCCGCTTGGCCCATGAGGTCGTTATGAACCGCAACTTCCATCTGGAGCCAGAAAGCCTACCTCAGGACAGGTATACTGTGAAAAAGATCGGAGGTCTCCATTTGTTTACACTCTGGTCATTTTTTTGTAGAATATCAGTGATCCTAAATACCACAGAGAGCTGCTTATCGTGACTATACTTTATATAAAGACGCATACATCTCATGGAGGAGGAACTTTTATCCCAGCAGGAATCCAAAGAGACGCCATTATTTGTTGCCAAACAGCCTTTAAATGTCACAATAACTTCTAATAACACAGAAAAAATAATCAGAAAGAAGTACTCTGATGTTTAAAAGGGCTGTGTGCATTAATTTGTGTACATTTATATAATTTACCAGCCATATGTCCTTTTGTGTAGAACTTCTCTGCGACAGACCAAAGGATGTGACTTTATGTACTTTTCTGAATGTAAGATGTAATTAGATTACAGATACATTCAGTTAAAAAGGGGATTACTTATAGGATTACAATGTTCAAGTAAAGCGCGGTGTACTAGTCTGTCACCATGCACATGTGCACACATGACAACACCTCACAAGTCTAACACAACATCACTGTTGTTCCTGAGTGAAACTATAAATCCAAAGGTAACGGAAAGTAATCAAGTTACATAACTTTAATTTTGTGATACTTAGATTATGTCACTGACTAAGAATGAATAACATGAATATTTCCTGACACTCTCAGCTAAACAAAATCCTCCTCCTCCCCTCCTTTTTTGTTTGTTTGTTTGTTTGTTTGTTTTTTTAGTTTGTGGAAGGCAGTTCGAGATAATGTCCACAAGGCCTTCTGGGACATCCTGGAGTCTGAGCTGAACGACGACCCGCCTGAGTACAGGCAAGCCATCACATTACTGGAGGAGATCCGAGAGGTCAGCACACACACAATCTGATGTTTAGAGCTTCATTGCCTTCTCTGAAATTTTAAAGAACTTTTTGTAATTAATCTTGGCCTGCTCCTCGACCTGCTTATGTAGAAAACAGTAACAACTTTAGCAACAAGATAACAATTATTTTCCTCCTGTGGTCAGACGCTACTGTCGTTCCTCAATCCGGGTGCCAACCGCATGAGGACCCAGATCACGGAGGTGCTGGACATGGACCTGATTCGTCAGCAGGCCGACAACAATGCGGTTGACATCCAGGGGCTCGCCTCTTACATCATCACCACCATGGGCAAGATGTGTGCACCAGTCAGGGATGAAGAAATCAAGAAGCTCCATGAAAACACAGACAACATAGTGACATTGTTCAGGTAAATACACAGGTTTGGTAAAGCATTTAAAAACATTTCAATGCTGAGATAAAGCCAGAGATTGGCTGTCTTTTTTTTAGCTATTTTATTTAATCTCAGTGGCTCTCCTTTTTAACACACCAGGGAGATATTCCGGGTGCTGGACCTGATGCAGGCAGACATGGTCAGCTTCTCAATAGATAATTTGAGGCCTGTGCTACAGAGGCAGGGTGTCGAGTATGAGAGGGCAAAGTTTCAGAGCATCCTGGACAAGACACCCAGTGAGTGAGACCACAGTTTTTCTCTAGGGCTTTTAATACTTTGCGTGTGTCCATGGATTAAACAAATAATCTTCTGGCTATATTAAGAACAAGCACCTCAATCAGTATTACTGCGATGAACTTCCTCAGGTGCTTTGGACCACACCACCTCATGGATCAAGTCGGCACTGGAGGAGCTGCTGTCGACCACCACTCCCACAGAGAAGAGCTCAGGTCAGGGGAAAGGACAGCGAGCGGCGCCCGGGCCCTTCCAGGTCCTCAACGCTGCCTTTCTCAACATCCTCACGTGGGACTACAGTAAGAGCCCGCTGCCGGAGGTGAGCGCGCTTTGAATGTGTGTAGGTAACTGAGAGAGAGAGAGAGAGAGAGGTTTTTTTTAGGTTGCTAACATTAGTTTGTGAGGCAACAATTTCGTGCAGCTTCATAAGTACTCGGAGGCGGATTTCTCAACTTTAGCCAGAGCCAGGCTAGCTGCTTACCCCTATTACCAGTTTTTATGCGAAGCCAAGCTAGTCGCCTCTCAGCCTCAGCACCATACTTACCCACAGACACGACCGTGGTGTCAATCTCCTCATCTAACTCTTGTGTATTTCCCTGAACAACTCCCAAACTATTCATTCACACCTCTCTTTTTCGTTTCTGCTTTTAGACCTGGATGACCGACGAGCCACGCCTGCGAGAGATTCAGTGGCAGCTCCGGCAGGTCCAGATGGTGAACGAGGTGCTGCTGATCGTACACAGCACCATCGGAGGGCCTATCCAGGGTCTGCCATCCCTGTCTGAACGTCTGAAGAGGATGACCAGTGTGCTGCTGGAGGGAATTCACAGCCCGTCAGTTCACCTTTTTTTAAAATCCATAATCAGCATTCGAACGTGCGGTTTATTTATGATCTACTTTGCATGAAATCTCAAACCAGAATTCTTCTCTCCTTTAATCTGTAGGGACTTTAACCTAGAAGAGGCACTAGAGGGCATCAGTGCCCAGATCTGCTGTGAGCTCAATAAGTCTTTAACTGAAAGGGGCTACCCTGCGCTCACCCCGGCGCTGCAGGCCACCCTTCGAGGCCAGATCTGCAGCATCACACAGAAGGATAATCCAATTCGCACTCTCGTTGGTAAGATAGTGAGTGTGAGCTGATTTGAGCCTTGTCCAATATCGCGCTACTCCAAATTCTAACCTGTCGTTTCCCTTTCTCCCACTCGTTTTGTTTTTGTGCAGAGGATCGAGTGCAGCAATACTTCATGGCGCTCATCTGTGATCCCAAATCCCAGCTCAAACTTGAACAGGTACCAGCCGGCCTGACCCCCATCAAACCTCAACTGGCACTGATCGGAGCCAAGTTCATCTCCCTGGTAAACTACAACAAGAGTGTCTATGGACCTTTCTACGCAGATATCATCAGGAAGCTGATGTTTGTCAGCAGCCCACCAGCAGCAAACCCTCCTCCGGACACCGCTCATGAATCTGTCCCCTCTAACTAAAACCATGGCACATGTAGTTTAAGGAGTCCCTTTGTTAGTAGACATAGCTTAAGCTACGGAGGTACCACAAGAGCTCGGCAGTGCTGCTGCTTCACTTGGTCAATGTGCTCCAATAATTGGAGTTACGCTAAGCGTGTCATAAATGTAGTTTTTATCGCTACATTTAGCAGTAAAAGCACCGCAGTGTATGTGCAGGTGGTCGACATTTAATGTGACCTGTGTCCTTTGCTCTTAAATGTGCTCTCCTGTGAACATTTACGGCTCCAAACCAGAAAACCAGTGTTACATCGATCCATTTCTGAACCTAACCGTGATAGTGGTATCTACGTTGTAATGTTATCTGCAGTCAAACTCCTGATATTGTGGAGGAAAAGATGGGAAAACCATAGTATGTCTAAAGCATACAGTATGCTTTATGAAGCAAAGAGGAAGAAGCTTCTATATTCTGAGATGTAGCAGAGTAGTATCAGATTTTTTACATATAACAAATGATTGTTCATCACAGTATAACTACAGTTAACTATGACCACAGTCATGAGATAGCCGTTTTCCCAGTCCTTTTGATTGTTCTCCCTTTAACTTTTTCTATCAGCCAGAGAACTAAACTTTCTGTTTTCTTTTGAATCCGTTGATACTTACTATACAGCAACAAAAAAAATAGAAATAGAACTGAAAAAAAGAGTTGATTTTTCAAAGAAATGAAGAAATGTTGTCTGCATGAGTAGCTTTGTGTTGGGGTTAAGTCAATTTAGTTTTTACTTGAGTACTTATTTGTCACATGTCGTATGTACTTTTTCTTCTCGGCTAGTTGAATACTTGTTATATTCATTTAGTTGCTAGTTTGTTTCATTGTTCGTTACTTTTTGAGGTACTACAGTTGTAACAGCGTTGCTGTGTTGGCTGATAGGACCTGTGGGGGGAAAAAGGAAAAGGAGCTGAACTCAAAAGTTTCCAGTGGACCCGATGATGCACAAAGTAAAGCAATTATGTGCTTTACATGGAAGTTTAAATGGAAATGTGGGAAGGTGTTGTTCTTCTCTTGTGTACTACATTTAATATAATAAAACTTTTTAAAAGAAAATTGCCCATTTCTTCCTTTTAATTCCGGCACATTTGAAGCAGACTGGAGGAAAATCATATTTGCAATGTGTGGTCACGCACATTGCCTGTCTTCCACAATGTCAGAAATATCGTAGTCACAAGTGAAGTCAACAAGTTCACAACCAAAATGCAACAAAGGAAACTGTTTGCACATCAATTATTTGTTGTTTCAAATATAGATATGTTTCCACTTAATAACTTGAAAGTCAATACAACAACAATGCATGAAAAAAAAATTGTCTTTCATGATTTTTAATCTAATCTATTAAAAAAAACCTTTAACTACTAATAATAAGTAGATTTTAAATAGATTTAAAAACAGGTATACAGGGGAAGATTCAGACTTTTAGAAAACATGATTTTGGTTATAAACATCCCTGATTAGATTATATGCTGCTGAAGTTAGGATCAAGATTTACATCCTTTCTAATGAAAAAATGGACCAAATTCATTTGAGATAATTATTATTTTCTCTAAATGGAGATAAACTTGTGGAATAAATTGATTCATAGCCCTCCATCTTTTTTCAAAATTATTATTCAGATTTGACTACGACAGCAAGCTAGGACAATTTGTTTACAGCAGTATACAGTTAATCTGTTGGTGGTCACCTATAATTGCATTATCAGTGCATCACTGGCCTGTGGAATAAACAACATGCTCTCATCGCTTGCTGTCACTAGGCAGTAATGTTGCCTTTGGATGCAGTCCGGTAATATTGCAATTCGGAGTTGTAAACACAGATGGAGACTTTTTGGATGATCAAAATGTATATTTAGCAAACCAAAATCTTTAACCCTGTTTAACTGATTAAGAAAATAAGTTCTGTACACAACTACTTTTGGTCAAACTAATTAAAGATTAACAAATGGTTAAAGTAAAGCGCATTTTTTTTTATAATTTAACTATAGTAACTGCACTAATAGCTTCGTGTCGCTCGGTTTTACAAAATGATTCACCTGCCATTGAAACAAATCTTGTTAAGACGATGCTTTAATTGTATCACCTGGGCCAAAAGTCATTTAAATAAGCGAACTCGAGTATTTCCGAGCAGCGGTGTAGTCAGTGAAAGCAGCATCAGTTTGCCCAGTTACAAATTCCTCAAACGCATGACCTCACTAGTCACGTGGCTTGAATCTCGCCACGCTATTGGCCGCTTCGCACCGGGGTGGTTGTTATTGTTGTGGACCAGGAAGCACCCGTTCAAAATTGGGCGTGCAGCTCTGCGTCAACCCAGACAATAATTACCTTTTAACACATTGGATTCTTTAAAACTGGACTTCACCTTGCGGACATATACAGCTCAACAAATACGGTCCTCGTTTAAGAGAAGAAGATATTCGTGAGTATCTGCTGGTGGTTGCTTTCTTTGTTTCATTTTCTGGCAGGTTTGAGTGAGTGAACTTGTCGAGACAAGTATTGAAATGAGCATAGAGTGTCAGTCTGACGTTACTGTAGTTAAGTGATAAGACGAGAGGTCGAGATAAAGTACGTAAGCAGAGGTGAGTTTTGTGTTGACTTACTGTGTTAATGTTCACTTTAACATTCAGTGACAGAAGGCACCTGTGCTCACACACCATTTTGTTTGACAGATACTACAAGCTGTCAGGAAGGAGTTGATCAGTAAATAGGATAATATAATATATAATGGTAAGCTAGCTAAACTTTGACTGTACTTTTCTGTACATACTTTACTTCAGAACAAAGTTCTATGTAGACTGCTTAAACCCTGTGAAATGTCACTTCTGTATCGTAGAGATAAATGAGGTCTCTGTGAACAGCTGACAGACACTCAGTTTAACTTATAGTAACTTCATGTTCCTCTTTTTCTTGTTCTTATTTCCGGCTCATAGTTAGGTTTACAGGTGTTTACACATCCTTTTATGTTAGGGCTGTTTTCATAATAATTTCTTTCTTTCTTTCTTTCTTTCTTTCTTTCTTTCTTTCTTTCTTTCCTCCTTCTGTCATATTTTTTCTTTCGTTTTTCTTTCTTTCTTTCGTTGCTCCTTCTGTCTTTTCTATTTTTTTTTCCTTTCTGGTTTAGTCAATAAACACCTTTACACTCTTTTATATACAGTAGCGCTACGTGGATATTCATCAATTATAGACGTGTGGATAAGAACAAACAACCAAGCAAAACAAATTTTAAAAAACTGAGCCAACACTAACATACATAGCTGTAACCTTTTCCATAGTGAACAGCTCACTCACCTTTTGCTGCCATTGTTTTCATTTGTGGGTGTTTGGCTGCAAAAGGTTTGGGGCAGTTAAAACAGTTAAACCCCATAATATCTGTGACAAGTCTCTCTAACATAAGCCTAATGTTCTGAGTTCTGGATTTTAATTATTTTATCTGACAATTACTTATGAATTAATTATCTTCAATTGATTGATTAATATTTTTTTCTATAAGATGTCCAAAAAAAATCCTTTAGCATTTCCCCAGAGCCCGATATAAAGTCTTAGAAGTAGTCTAAGAAAAAGAAAGTTATGAAAGTAGTCACTCAAATAATCAAACTAATTCAAACTAATTGTTTAACTTCTTACTGTGCAAGTTGTGGGGATTTCTTGCCTTTTTATTTAAAAGTAGACAGTCGACATATGACCGGAATAGGGGGCAAGAGGTAGAGGGGACGGCATGCAACACAGGTCTGGATATGAACCTGGAATTTTTGCATCTACATGGTTTCACAACCCTGGGCCATGATGACACCCTAAGCTAGTACACAGCGTACAAAGATATTTAATTTAGACCATTGTGTGACTCAAGATCTGTGGCATTTCATCAGTCAGTCTTTTGGCCATATAGGCCACTGAAGTTCATCAGCCTCCTGTGCATCTCCTCCATTTATTCTCAGAGCAACTGGGTCCTGCATGGTTGGCGTACCGTGCAGAGATGGCGTTGGAGGAAAGGCCGCGGAGCTGCCTGCTGCGCTTTCGCCACAAGCTGGAGGAGGACATCAAGCCCTCCTACCTGATGGACCACATGATCAGTGATGGGGTGATGACTGTGGATGAGGAGGAGAGGATCAGGACTCAGGTGAGCTTCGGCTTCGCCTGGGAGGGTGAAGGAGAAATGTTCCATCATTTGGAACCAAGGTTGTGTAACATGTTGCTGCTTTTTGTTCCTGCTTTGCCCATTCTACCGAAACTCATACATGTTTGTCACCAGATAGTATCAAGATAAGATTTTATCAGTTGTAATGTTTGTTTCTATCATTTTATTAATCTATTATCTTAATCCTACCCTCCTCTTGGACTTTGTGCATGTTGTGAGTCACCATCCTGATTCACTTTGTGTTTATGTTGTCAGTTCATGTCCAATAATTCAACGATTCCCTTACCTTGCTTCCAAAGTCTTCCAGCAATTAACTGGCACTCTATTTCAGAATGATGTAATATTATTATATGAGTTATTTTTGATGCTTGCAGATAGACACATATTAGCTGCTCAGGGAGAGACAGAGAAGCATAACTAATATATGAGTGTAAAAATCATGGCGGTATTTAGTTTATTGTCTTGATTATGTAGCTCTGATCTTTGCGCCTCCTGTTCTTGGCTGTAACTGCGCCTTCTATTGTCAATAAATATGTTTGTGGATTTAAGATATTTGTCGTACGTTGGCATACATACTTTGTTATTTAACATAATAAATCATGGATATTTCAACCGGCTCATATGAGAATAATCAAAATAGCAGCATGTAAAATGTACAGTATGACATTTCTCTCGCTCGCTCTCTGTGCAGCCAACCAGGAAGGAACAGGCTGTAGCCCTGCTGGAGCTGCTGCTGAGGAAGGACAACCGTGCCTACATCTCCTTCTACAATGCCCTGGTGAAGGAGACATACGACGATTTGGCCAATCTGCTCCACGACGACCTACCACACGTGTTACCTGATGCACACAAGAGCTCCTCTGACGGCTACACGCCTTATGGTGAGATTTAAGCGCAGTACATTGTGAGATTTTAAAGAACGTGTTGACAGGCTGCTGAGGTGTCATTTTATGCATGTGGACAGTTGAAAGCTCTGTTTCCTGTCCAATCCGTCAATCCCTTTCCCCGTTCCTCTTACAGTCCAGGCGATGCTCAGTGAAGGCGGCGTGCCACAGAGGCCCGTGGTGTTTGTCAGCAGACCAGAGCTTGTGAACCGCGTCAGGGAGAAACTCTACCGGCTGCAGAAGGAGCCTGGCTGGGTCACTGTCTTCGGCATGGCTGGTTCGGGCAAATCCATCCTGGCTGCTGAGGCCGTCAGACACCAAGGACTCATCGAAGGTGACTAATATCTGACGGGCTGACACTCTTTGGCATGGGTTATTTTAAAAAAAAAATCATTGAAAAATCTGTAGTAATCCTGGACTTTCAGCAGCTTCTCACCTCTTGCCTCTTTGACCTCCTGTCTCCATCTGCAGAGTGCTTCCCCGGAGGGATCCACTGGCTGTCCATCGGCCAGCTGGACAAACCAGACCTGCTGGTTAAAATCCAGTCATTGTGCTTCCGCCTGGAACAGAGCCTTGATTCTCAGTCGCTCCACCGGCCTCCCAACTCTCTGGATGAGGCCAAGGAGCGCCTGCGCTTCCTCATGCTGCGCAGATATCCAAGGTGACTATATGTTCAGATAAACAGCATCCGATTAGTGTTTTTTCAGGTGGATGTTACTGTTGTTCAAACTGTATACTATAAAATTCAGATGGACATTTGAACTGAATTTGAGAAAAAAGAAAAACTTACCTTCCTTTTTATTTACCTGTGTCTACATGCAGTGCAAACATATTCTTCAAAAAGATAAAAATGTTGTCATTTGCCAAAACATTAGCCACTGCAGGTGCTGTAGTAAACACCGTCACTGTGTTCTGGTCTTTGAATCATTTGTCTGTTTCTGTTTGGACTTCAGAGCTCTGCTGATTCTGGATGACATGTGGGACAGTACAGTGCTGAAGGCGTTTGATATCCACTGTCGGATACTTTTAACGACCAGAAATAGAAGCCTCACTGATTCTGTTAGTGGTAGGTAACCTTTTTTTTTTTTTTACTGTGATCACAATATCAAGCTCTTTTCTTTCACATG